>CAUYLG010043965.1:0-64036 GCA_963573385.1 Cacajao melanocephalus
ATTAGAGAAATGCAAATCAAAACTACATTGAGATACCATCTCACGCCAGTTAGAATGGTGATCATTAAAAAATCTGGAGACAACAGATGCTGGAGAGGATGTGGAGAAATAGCAACACTTACACTGTTGGTGGGAGTGTAACTTAGTTCAACCATTGTGCAAGACAGTGTGGTGATTTCTCAAGGATCTAGAAATAGAAATTGCATTTGACCCAGCAGTCTCATTGCTGGGTATATACGCAAAGAACTATAAATCGTTCTACTATAAAGACACAGGCACACATATGTTCATTGCAGCCCTGTGTACAATAGCAAAGACCTGGAACCAACCCAAATGCCCATGGATGATAGACTGGACAAGGAAAATGTGGCACATATATACCATGGAATATTATGCAGCCATAAAAACCGATGAGTTTGTGTCCTTTGTAGGGACATGGATGAATTTAGAAACCATCATTCTCAGCAAACTGACACAAGAACAGAAAATGAAACACTGCATGTTCTCACTCATAGGCGGGTATTAAACAATGAGAACACATGGACTCGGAGGGGAGCATCACACACTGGGATCTGTTGGTGGGACTGGGGAGGGATGGCTGGGGGTAGGGAGTTGGGGAGGTATAACATGGGGAGAAATGCCAGATATTGGTGAAGGGGATGGAGGTAGCAAACCACATTGCCATGTATGCACCTATGCAACGATCCTCCATGTTCTGCACATGTACCTCAGAACCTGAAGTGCAATAAAATATATATTAAAAAAAAGAAAGAATCAAAGACTCTCTTAAAAAAAAAAACTACAAGAGCCATAGATCAATAATGTTTTGATTAAAGAGATGTAAAAAGTCTGACAGTTAACATTGTTATTATTATTATTATTATTATTATTGAGACAAGATCTCACTGTGTTGCCCAGGCTGGAGTGCAGTGGCATGATCACAGCTCACGGCAGCCTTAACTTCCCTGGCTGAGGTGATCTTTTCGCCTGGGGCATCCTGAGTAGCTGGGAATACAGGTGCACACCATCACGCCTGGCTCATTTTTCTATTTTTTTGTAGAGACAGAGTATCACTATGTTGCCTTGGCTAGTAAAACTCTTGGGCTCAAGTGATCCTCCTGCCTTGGCCTCCAAAATGCGAGATTACAGGCATGAACCACCGTGCCCAGCCTTAAAATTACTTTGGTCACTAAAATTTTTTCTGTTTTTCTCATGGCCCCAAACTGTGTGAATGTGAAATAGTTCGAATTTAGCCTAAATTGTGTAGAAATATGTTTTTATACAATTTAGGCTATTAATAATGTTTGTCTGTGAGTATGAAAGATTAAAAAGAAATGTACCTAATTTTAAGTAAACTAAAAATAGAAAATAAAAACATGTACGTAAAATTCGACCAAAAACAGTGTTCAATATTAACTACCACCTAAGTTACTTTTATAAAGTTCTGCCTGGACACTGTCTAATTATTATAATTGCCACCCGTGGATTTTTAGCTGCAGAACTACACAGTTAATTCATTTATCCCACCTGTGGGTAAAGAACTTTGACAGAGAATTCCACCCCACTGTAGATCTCTACTCTTTCCAGCAGGAACTCCCTAAATAGTCTTCCTTGTCTGATACACATGGTTCTTGTTAACAGACACGCATACCTGGTTCACCATTTTACCAGGTAAACATTTGAGAAATGTATTTGAAATGACAGGGACTCAAAGCCAGCAATCACCTTCCTGCCCCCATTCCCTTCCCCAACATCTTTTTGCTGCTAGAAAAATCTACCATTCACTTTAATTTCCCCAAGTCTGTTCTATACAGACAAATCAAACATTTGTCATCATACTTACCTTAGTATGAATTAATGAACTGACTCAATCTCATAGGCAGCTAGCTGTGGTCAGGGACATGAGGAAGTTTGAGTTTGGGATGCAGTAAGCGAAGTCATCAATTTTTGAACATAAACTACTTAGTTGTGATGTTATGAAAATAAGAATGTAACCTCCCTCACAGGATTGTTGTGTGGATTGTATGAGAATAATGAGCATAAACATGCTTAAGACAGTTTTAGGCACACAGTAGGTGCTCAATAAAGTATAACTTTTTTTGAGATAGGGTCTGGCTCTGTCATCCAGGCTGGAGTACAATGGTGCAATCATGGCTCACTGCAGCCTCAACCTCCTGAGCTCAATCAATTCTCCCACCTCAGACTCCCAAGTAGTTGGGACTACAGGTGCACTCCACCACACCCAGCTAATTTTTGGATGTTTTAGTAGAGACAGGGTTTCACCACGTTGTTCAGGCTGGTCTTGAACTCCTGGCCTCAAATGATCCACCCACCTTGGCCTCCCAAAGTGCTGGGATTACAGGAGTGAGCCACCTCAGCTGGCCAATGATAACTTTCATAATAAATTATAATGACTTTGAAGATAATTTTTAAAAATTTAAGGACCTAAATATACTTTAAAAGAACTGGCAAGATGTTTGTGGTCGTAGTTCTGAATAAAATTTAATGAAAGAAAAAATTAATCCAACTCACAGAGTTTGTTTTTGTTATGGAACATCACTTTTTGCTGCTTTGAATCATGTGTAAAAGACTTAGAAATATCTTGTGATCAAATTATTTAGCATACGTCTCTTGTGGAATTAGAATATCAAGTTTGTAGTTAAGATTGTCTCTCCATTTGTTAAATGATCCATAATCTCTTCATATCTCTGTTTATTAGTAAACAAAGTAATCTTATTGCTATGGTTTGAATGTTTGTGTTCGTTCCAGAATTCATGTTGAAATTTAATCCCCAATGCAACAGTATTAAGGGGTGGGGCTTTTAGGAGGTGATTAAATCATGAGGGCAGAGCCTCATAAATGGGATTAACAACCTTATAAAAGGGCTGTAGGGAGACAGTGAGACTGATTTTGCTCTTCTGCCATGTGAGGACACAGCATTTGTCCCCTCTGGAAGACAGAGCGATGAGGCACCATCTTGGAAGAAGAGAGAAGGCCTCAACTAGACACTGAACCCGACAACACCTGATCAGGTCTTTCCAGCCTTCAGAACTGTGAGAAATAAATGTCTGTTGTCTATAACTTATCCAGTCTCAGGTATTTTGTTAGAGCAGCAGGAACACACTGAGACAGTTATCACCTAACATGATGCCCACCTACACAGGGTTAGATGCACTACTGCTTTTCTGATGTGAAAATTATCTTGTTGACTCAGTATCAGCAGGATATGTCCACTGAGCTATTTTCCCAATAACAACATGGAGTGTATATATAACTAGCATTTTCTCACTGAGTTCCTTTTGTGACTTTTGCCAGCTTGTTGAAAGGTTTTATAGCTGCAGTTTGGCTAAAAATAAAAAATAAGCTAATTGTCTCATGGGATGCAAGAACTTAGGAGTTTGCCTCATTAGCACTGTGTTCCAGCCAACCTAGCTTCTCAGAATGATTCCCCTGGGCTGGTTTTCTGGTTAGCCTTGTGTATGATATCAACTTTTTCTGTTACCTGAGGAGTATGTTTATCTACGGATTAGTGTGCTTAGACGCAGAGAGCTGAAAAGGCAGAAGCCTGTTGGAACCAGGATGTCACGTGGGGTAGAGAACTGGCTGGAGTCCTCTATGAGCTGCTGATTCCTGGTTAGTGGCCCTGTCACTTACCAGCTGTGTGACTTTGAGCAAGTCATTCACTAACATCTCAGCTTTTCTCACAGGACAAACAATATTGTTAAAGTGAGGGGTCTCTAAATTCCCCCTTTCACCCTAATATTATATTACTCTTACCTCTGAAAGAGGTAAATGAATTTGAAGATCTTTTGTTTGTTATTAAGAGGTGCCACCTTCAAAGGCTAAGATGATAGCTACATATGTAGAGGAAAAAGTATTTTAATAAATTTGGATTACACAGACTAGTAGAAACAAAATTAAAATCAACTAACTTCTCAAGAGTTACACTGAAGTGTACCTTTAAGATGAAATAAACAGGCCGGGCATGGTGGCTCACTCCTGTAATCACACCACTTTGGGAGGCTGAGGTGAATGAATTACTTGAGGTCAGGAGGTCAAGACCAGCGTGGCCAATGTGGTGAAACCCCGTCTCTACTAAAAATACAAAAAGTCGGATGTCGTGGCACGCACCTGTAATTATAGCTACTTGGGAGGCTGACACAGGAGAATCACTTGAACCCAGGAGGCAGAAGTTGCACTCAGCCAAGATTGCCCCACTGCACTCCAGCCTGGGTGATAGAGCGAGACGCCATCTCAAAAATAAAAAAAAAAAAAAGATATGAACTGACCCTACAAATGTAGTCAACTGATTTTTGACAAAGCAAAAGTACAAGAGCAATTCAATGGAGAAAGGATATCCTTTTCAACAAATAGTGCTACAACAATTGTAATGTGCAGAAAGAAATGAAACTAGACATAAACTGTATTCACTTCACAAAAATTAATTCAAAATGGATCATAGGAGGTGAAACAGAACTTTCCACTCCTTAAGTGTGGGCTCCACATAGTGACTTCTTTCCAAATAGTACAGTGTAAAAAGGCAGGAAAAATGGGTCACCTTACGGTAGAGAAACCTGACAAGGACTACCTCAGCCAGGTAATCAAGAGCATCACCAACAGCGATGTCATGTTGATGTCATGTACTCCTGATACAATTTGATGAGGATTGCGCTTTATCTCTGTGCTCTTTTTTAGAACCCCAAAATCTAATCAGGAGAAAAAAAAATTAAACAAGTCCCAATTGAGACACATTCTACAAAATGCCTGACCAATAGTTTTCAAATTTTTCAAGGTTATCAAACACAAAGAAAGTCTAAGAAACTGTCTTAGCCAAAAGGAACCTAAGGAGACATAATGACAACATAAAATATTATATCCTGGACAAAATCCTGGAAAGAAAAAGGACATTTGATAAAAACTAAGGAAATGTGAACAAAAAAGGACTTTGGTTAATAATAGTGTGTTAATATTAGTTCATTAATTGTGTCATATATACCATAATAATGTGAAATGTTAAGGATGGGGGAACTGGGTGTGGGGTACACAGAACACTCTGTACTATCTTTGCAATGTTTCTGTAAAGCTAAAATTCTTCTAAAAATTAAAGTTCATTTTAAAATATCAGAATTTTTATGTATTTCCAGGCAAAATTTCCACAACACCATTGTTTTGAATTTTTTTCTGTCCTTTATTTATAGTCAATGATACAGCTGCTGCTGTGCAATACAGTCCCACCCTTTATTTGGTTCTCCAAGGATCCTTTGATTTTGGAAATAAGTTGCCTCCATAAAATTACATATTTGAAGGTAAAATACCACCAACCGACACTAAGGAACAAAGCAGCTCACTTTTTGTGTGTGAGCATTTCACCAAAAAAAAAAAAAAAAAAAAAAACAGTAACAGGCCAGGCACAGTGGTTCCTGCCTGTAATCCTAGCACTTTGAGTGGCTGAGGTTGGCGGATCACTTGAGGTCAGGAATTTGAGACCAGCCTGGCCAACATGATGAAACCCTGACTCTACTGAAAATACAAAAAAAATTAGCCGGGTGTGGTGGCAGGCACCTGTAGTCCCGGCAACTGGGGAGGCTGAGGCTGGAGAATTGCTTGAACTCGAGAGGCAGAGGTTATAGTGAGCTGAGATCGCACCATTGTGCTCCAGTCTTGGCGGCAGAACAAAATTCTGTCTCAAAAAGCAAAAACAAACAAACCGAACAACAACAGCAAAAGCAACAACAACAAACCACTATCTTAGTAATAAGAGGCAGACATACTTAGAAGCTCCCCTGGTTTGGAGATTATCTTACCTCATAAAATTAAATTATATAGAGTGTGTTGAAATAGACAAAAGGGCCCAGCAGGCTGGACTCTTTTGTACTGTTATTTTCTGCGAGGTTACACTTGAACTTACCACCTATTGAAATTCTCACTGGGAATGTGGCCTGGCACATGCCCTGGTCAATGCAGTGTTCAGAAACTTGCACTCTGGTCCTAACTGACCCACCAACAAATATCAACAAATGTGTAATATTCAATCTCCACTCTTTTCTGTGAACAAATATGGAATTGGATTGAGCTGATCTCTAAGGCTTCTTCCTATTTTGTGATTGTAGACTTGAGGGTAACATGCCCACTGGCTGATATAATAGGAGTTTGTTTTTCAGATTAGCTGGTGTCACCTAGCACAGAGTGGAGTCCTGAGGTGAGACAGTATAGGATTGGTAAGAAGAGAACAACCGAAGTTTAATCTAGAAAAGAGAAGCCTTAGAAGAGGCTTGACTCCAAATATCTGGAGTCAGGTCACATGGAAAGAGATGACGTGTTCTGGGACATTCCAGAGAACAAGCTTAGGGCTAACCCATATGTAGGAAGGCCTACATCTGAACCAGCATAACTAATCTTTCAGGTACAGTAGCCTCAGTCAGAGACATCCTACAGGAGAGTGGTTCACTGGATTGTGGTGACTCTTCATAGCAGGGAAAGCAGATTCCCACTCACCTGTTTTTTTCTGTTTTTAAAATGTGTAAGTTCTTCCTTCTCTTTCCTTCAGCTCTTCCCTTCTTCCAGTAATCCCCATTCACTCCGAGTTTCTGATACCCACTCCTGCAGGTGTTTTTAGTACAAATATTTTGTGTCTCTCAGGTGTTTGGGGCAGAGGGAAAAGAGATTAGAAGCACTGATCTAGATCACTTAAAAGCCCTGTGCAATGCTAAGAGTGAGTACAATAGAAAGCGTCTGCTCTATGTAATGTAACCCCATCCTTCACAATCCTCATGTCCCCTGACAGCCCCTCTCATCTTCACATCCCTGTGTGATATCTCCTTTCAGAACACAAGATATGGAGCTGGGTGTGGTGGATAATGCCTGTAATCCCAGCTACTCAGGAAGCTTATGCAGGAGGATTGCTTGAACCCAGGAGTTTGAAATGGGTCTGGGCAACATAACAAGACCCCATCTCAAAAACAACAATAACAGCAACAACAAAAAACAAACAAGACATTGCTTCATAACAAAAGTAATTTCACCAGGCTTGGAATAAGCCCTTCTTGGTTTCCAGGACAACTCTTTTAAATGCTTAAATCTCCTTCTACACATTTTAACCCAGGTACCTAGGTGATCTATGTCAGAAGTCTCCTTTAAATCCACAACCTTTTTTTTTGGTAGGGGAAGGCATGCTTTGCCACAGTGCAGTATTGGAACCTAGAGGAGCTCATTTCTTCCTTCAGTGGGAAAGCCACAGGCACTAAGTAGATACACCAGTGTTCTGCCACTTAAGTGACGACTTGGTTGAAAGCCATAATGCATTACAGATGGACATTCCTGGAACAATGGCTTTTTCTCTGAGACCACAGTTTTCTTCCAGACCATCAGAGGATATGAAAAGAGCACTGACACATGACTGGTGAGCAGGCTGCCTGAGAAGCCAAGCCATCTCACATTTTCCCTAACAACTCAGAAAATAAGCAGTCAGCCGGGTGCAGTAGCTCACACCTGTAATCCCAGAAGTTTGGGAAGCCAAGGCAGGCAGATCACTTGAGGTCAGGAGTTTGTGACCAGCCTGACCAACATGGAAATCTTATCTTTACTAAAAAAATTAGCTGGGTGTGGTGGTGGACACGTGTAATCCCAGCTACTCAAGAAGGCTGAGGCAGGAGAATCACTTGAACCCAGGAGGCAGGGGTTGCAGTGAGCCAAGATCGCGCCACTGCACTCTAGCCTGGGCAATAGAGCGAGATTCGGTCTCAAAAAAAAAAGTCAACATAAAAACAGTCAACATAGAAAGTGGCTTCAAGTGGCTTCAAGAAGGAAGGATATATCCAGAGCTTTTTTTTTCTTATTTCACCCTGCTAAGAAGAAACCTTGAGATCACCATCTTGAAGTCTTATGCTGATGAAAACACAGTCTTATCATAGAACATAAACGTCAAACCATGGCACTTTTTTATTTTTATAGAACAAGTTGAGTATCTGTTTCATAGTTATCAGTTTTATTGATAATGAAAACACATAGAGCAATTGCTTAGCTTCTAATTCACATAGTATTTTATTATCTTTCTTTTCTCAAAGAAGTTAAGTAGTAAAATATTGATCGCTAAGTAGGTTTCACACTAGGCTGATCAGCAGTTATCTGCCTCTGACCAGCCGCAGCAGCTGCTGGGTACTCATTTCTGTAGCAGCGCCATTCACCGGTTCACCATTTACTTCATTCAAGTGGCCCCTTTCTCTCTCGGGAGGAAATTAGCCATAGAATCAAGTCCTGCCACATTGGTGCTTCCACTGTACCTAATACTGACCTCTGCTGTTGTTCTAACCACATTACATGGAAGCCATTTATTTACCTGTCTTTACTAGGTTGTGAACTCTTTGAGAATTGAAAGTGTGTCTTATTCGTCCGCAGAGTTTCCATGATTGGTGTAAAATAACTGCTCAATATGCATTTATTGGGTGAGTGAACAAACAAATAAGCAGCCATTAGACAGTGTGGCCTCGTGGTTAAGAAGATGTGCTCTGATGGCAAACATCTGTGTTTTTAAATTCTGATTTCCCGCTTTCCAACTGTGTGCGTGACACTGAACAATTACTTAATCCATTTGCACCTCAGTTAACCTGTTAAGGGGGATTAATATTAGACATTTTCCATAGTGTGGTTGAGTTAGTATATATGAAGCATGTAGAAAAATGCAAGCACACTAATGTTTGGTACATGTTCACTGTGGTTGCTATTGTTATTAATATGATCATTATTACTAGGCAAAAATAATACCCCAATTAAGAATACCAGCAGAATTTATACATGAGTTCGTGGTTCTTTGCACCAGAGCCTCTGATAGTGAAGAGGCAAGCCAGACACATACTACACGGTGGAGAAACAGCAGAAAAATGTTTAAAATGTGCTTTGTCCTGGCTGAGTGTAGTGGCTTATGCCCGTGATCCCAGCACTCTAGGAAGCTAAGGCAGGTGTTTCACTTGAGGCGAGGAGTTCAAGACTAGCCTGGCCAACATGGTGAAACCCCATCTCTACTAAAAATACAAAAAATAACTGGGTGTGGTGGTGGGCGCCTGTAATCCCAGCTACTTGGGAGGCTGAAGCACAAGAATAGCTTGAATCAGCCAAGATCGCACCACTGCACTCTAGCCTGGGTGACAGAGTAAGACTCTGTCTAAAACAAACAAACAAAGAAAAGTGCTTTGTCCTCTATGAATAAAATGCAGCTAATACTGGGCAAGTATTCACTATGGGCCTGGCATCTGTTAGACCTTTTATACATGTGAACTTATTTCAGTTTCAAAGCAAATACAAATTATTTTTCTCTTTTTGAATTTTGCTCTGCTGCCCAGGCTGGAGTGCAATGGTGCAATCTCAGCTTACTGAAGCCTCTATCCCTTGGGTTCAAGTGATTCTCCTGCTTCAAACTCCTGAGTAGCTGGGACTACAAGTGCGGGCATGGCCCACCTAATTTTTGTATTTTTAGTAAAGGGGTTTCACCATGTTGTCCATGCTGGTCTCAAACTCTTGACTTCAGGTGATCCATCTGCCTTGGTCTCCTAAAGCACTGAGATTACAGGTATGAGCCACTGTGCCCGGCCATTTTTCTCATTTTTTAAAAGATGAGGAGGCCGGATGTGGTGTCTCATGACTGTAATCCCAGCACTTTGGGAGGCCGAGGAAGGTGGATCACAAGGTCAGGAGTTCGAGACCAGCCTGGCCAAGATGGTGAACCCCATCGCTACTAAAAATACAAAAATTAGCTAGGCATAGTGGTGGGCACCTGTAATCCCCGCTACTCAGGAGGCTGAGGCAGGAGAATCACTTGAACCCTGGAGGTGGAGATTGCAGTGAGCCAAGATCACACCACTGCACCCTAGCCTGGGCAACAGAGCAAGACTCCATCTCAAAAAAAAAAAAAAAAAGATGAGGAAAATGAGGCTCAGAAATGTTAAATAGTTTGCTGAACATGATACACAGGTAAGTGAATCATCTGGCCCCAGAGCCCATGATCTTTCTGTTTCAAGTTGCCTCCGGTGCAACAAACAGAGAACAGAAGAATCACGGGAATGCTGTTAAATGTTCCCTGTGGCACTGCCCAATGAAGGAGGATGAAGCCAGTAGCACCAGGCCTCCTCATCCTTCAGTTTCAAGAACAATAATCCCCAAATAATGGTGGTTCTGAAGGCTCCCTCCAGTCCTGAATAAAGTCCCCTGGATATGTTTATGGGAATTGACAATTTGTTTAAAAAATATTTTAAGGCAATTAGTTACTAAATATTACAGTCATAATTAAATAATTCATAATACCGCAAATTTCCCCCTGGGAGACCTCTGTCAAAACTATGCTATGCCCAGCTACAAAACTCTAACGATGAATTGCATATATTCTAGCCTAGCTCATTTCCCAAAGAGGCATTAATATCACTGGGGGGTTTTAAATCATGGCACTGCTGTCAAGTTATAAGCATTATCATCTTCATTTTATGGGTGAAGAAACTGAATTTTTGAGGCATTAAACGACTTGACTAAGGTCATACAGTTAATGAGGAGCAGAGAAGGACTGAAACCCAGATGTTCAGCTTCTACACTGCCACTCTGGCCATCAAGCCCTGAGACATTTACTGTGGAAAAGCTTTGTGACAAGCACTGCGCTAAGGGCCAGAAGTGGAAAAGTGAGTAAGACATAGTTCCCAAACTTGTGGGGAAATAGACTCATAACTGATTACAACAAAATGTAAGCATGGTGATAGACTGTATCTATAAAACGCCACTGGGGCACATGGAATTCTTTAAAAGGGATGTGACAATTGAGCTGGGCGTTGGAGAGTAAGAGTTTGCCCAGGAGGGGAAGTGCAGTCTAAGCAGAAGGCGATGCTTGTGCATGGAGTGTGCAGGAAACATGGAGGAGTGGCCCTTTGATTCTTGTACATTTTGGAAGGTGAGACCTTTTAATTGTCTTATTCATGGTACAATAGTAATAAACCAGAAAATGGCACCCTTTTTTTTTAACTTTAAGTTCTGGGATACATGTGCAGAACATACAGGTTTGTTACATAGGTATACATGTGCCATGGTGGTTTGTTGCACCTATCAACCCATCATCTAGGTTTTAAGCCCCACATGCATTAGGCATTTGTCCTAATGCTCTCCCTTCTTTTACCCCCAACTCCCCGACAGGCCCTGGTATGTGTTGTTCCTCTCCCTGTGTCCCTATGCTCTCATTGTTCAACTCTCACTTATGAGTGAGAATATGTGGGTGTTTGGTTTTCAGTTCCTGCATTAGTTTGCTGAGGATGATGGTTTCCAGCTCCATCCAGGTTCCTGCAAAAGACACGATCTTATCCCTTTTTAATGGCTGTATCGTATTCCACACTGTATATGTGCCACATTTTTATTATCCAGTCTATCATTGATGGGCATTTGTGTTGGTTCCATGTCTTTGCTATTATAAATAGTGCTGTAATAAACATATGTGTGCACGTATCTTTATAGTAGAATAATTTATATTCCTTTGGGTATATACCCAGTAATGGGACTGCTGGGTCAAATGGTACTCCTGGTTCTAGATTCTTGAGGAATTGCCACACTGTCTTCCACAATGGTTGAACAAATTTACATTCCCACCAACAGTGTAAAAACGTTCCTATTTCTGCACTGCCTTGCTAGCATCTATTGTTTCTTGACTTTTTAATAATCACTATTTTGATTGGCATGACATGATATATCATTGCAGTTTTGATTTGCATTTCTCTAATGATCAGTGATTTTGAGCTTTTTTTCGTGGTTTTTTGGCCATGTAAATGTCTTCTTTTGAGAAGTGTCTGTTCATATTCTTTGCCCAATTTACAAGAAAAAAACAACTGCATCACTTTTTGATGGGGTTGTTTGTTTTTTTCTTGTAAATTTGTTTAAGTTCCTTGCAGATTCTGGATATTAGACCTTTGTCAGATGAATACATTGCAAAAATTTTCTCCCATTCTATAGGCTGCCTGTTCACTCTGATGATAATTTCTTTTGCTGTGCAGAAACTCTTTAGTTTAATTAGATCCCATTTGTCAGTTTTGGATTTTGTTGCAATTGCTTTTGGAGTTTTTGTCATAAAATCTTTGCCCATGCCTATGTCCTGAATGATATTGCCTAGGTTTTCTTCTAGGTTTTTCATGGTTTTGGGTTTTACACTTAAGTCTTTAATCCATCTTTAGTTAATTTTTGTATACGGTGTAAGGAAGGGGTCCAGTTTCAGTTTTCTGCATATGGCTAGCCAGTTTTCTCAGCACCATTTATTAGATAGGGAATCCTCTTTCCCCATTGCTTGTTTTTGTCAGGTTTGTTGAAGATCAGATGGTTGTAGAGGCGTGGTGTTATTTCTGAGGTCTCTGTTCTGTTCCATTGGTCTATATGGCAAGAGTACCCTTTAAACTTTATAAGTTTACACATATAATGTGTGTATGTCGACATACATGTGCATGGAATGTGCAGGAAACATGGAGGAGTGACCCCTTGATTCTTGTTATATGTGGATATATGGATACCCATAGTATTTATCTGTATATATTAGTATATACACAGTATATATGTGAATATATGTATATACACATGCAGTGTGTGTGTATATATATATATATGGCATTTCATTGAAATGTCTTAAAATTGACATATTTTGGGACTATTATCTTGGCTCTCCTCTTTACTCTGTCCCAGTGTTTCTTGATTAGGGACCATTTGTCAATGTCTCTGAACAATTTTGGTCGTCACAACTGGGGATGGCGTGGGGAAAAGATGCTACTGGCATCCTACAATGCACAGAACAGTTCCCACAGCAAAAGAATTACCCAGTCCAAATAGTTAATCATGCTGAGGCTGAGAAACCCTGCTTCTCTGCTTAGAAAGCCAGGTTTCTTCATCAGACTACCACCAAAGCCCAGAGAAAGAGTGCCAGAACCAAACCAAAGGCATAGGCATTTCAATTTCAGAGGAATCAGCATGGAGGCTGATGACCTTGTTCTTGCTTCACAACCTAACAAAAGCCTGCTCTGTGTTATGTGGGTAAAGAGACACCACAGAGATTACATAAAAAGCAGGTGGGTCAGGGGCCTAAGACCAGATGGAATCCATTAAAAACCAATTCACTAGTCGTTTACCTAATAAGCAGAACCACCAAGCTAAGTGTTAAAAGGCCCTGCCTGCTTCTGCAGAGTAAAACAAGGGCAAAGAGTTCATATCTTTTTCTGTGTGCTTCTGTCTTTATTCTGTTTACTTAATAGCAATAACAGCAACCATTGCCATTGCTGAGCACTCACTAGATATCAAGCACCATGCTAACTGCTTTCTGTGAATTATCTCCTGGAACCTTCCCCATTATGATATTATTTCCAGGGCATGTATTTTTTCCTGCTGGAGACTCATCCTTATTATGAGAGAAAACACTGAAGTAGTTCCATGAAAGAGGCAGTTACACCACTTATGAAACTATGCAAGGTTATCAAAACCAGAGAAAACTCAGCCAACAGACAAGCAGAGTTCAATAAGCACCAAGGTCCTCCATCTGTCAGGTTTGGTGCTATTTTCTAAGAAGGTTCTTACCCTCAAGGAGAATAATGATATTATTATTTTATAATAATAAAATAAAAAGGCCGGGCTCAGTGGCTCACGCCTGTAATCCCAGAACTTTGGGAGGATGACGCGGGTGGATCATGAGGTCAGAAGTTCGAGACCAGCCTGGCCAACGTGGTGAAACCTCATCTGTACTAAAAATACAAAAATTAGCTGGATGTGGTGGCGATCGCCTGTAATCCCAGCTACTTGGGAGACTGAAGCAGGAGAGTCACTTGAACCCTGGAGGTGGAGGTTGCAGTGAACCAAGATCACGCCATTGCGCTCTAGCCTGGGCGACAGAGTGAGACTCCATCTCAAAATAATAATAATAATAAAATAAAAAATAAAACTTAGCTTCTATTTTTTTACAAACATTCACATTTAGATACCCATATGCTTTAGATCCCCTATCTCCTTTGCTGATTGTGTATTATATTCAAGACAAGAAAAGTATTATCCTTTAAACAAAGCCACTACGTTTCGGAACTCGGCTTAACCTGTGCTCAGTGCCAGGGGTTCAGGCCAATTAACTGGTGGGACAGGTGGGAGTTTACTCGTGGGAGTTGCCTTGTTGGAAAATTTAGATTTGGATGGAAAGAGACCAGAGTGGGAAGAACCACTGAGGATTAATGGTGCCTGTTCCCAAGCTCCACTTTGCAGTGAATTTCCAGTGCTTTTGTCCTTGCCTCCAGTAAGACTTGTTCTTCTTGCCCCCAGGAAAAGTTTCACAAAACACTATTTACACTTTCTCTGTGTGACACACTGGTATTTTCTGTTCTGATTCTATTTCATTCCATTTCATTTTCTCCAATGCTAGTGTTGAATTCATTGGTGATCATATGTCCTGGTTTGCCTAGTTGATGCCCTTATCCCCTATAATCATTAATGACTCTCCCTTTCAGCCATTACATTGATTTCATACTGCATTGCTCAGGTTTGGAAAAATCCTGCTGTGGGAAAAGAAGCTTCAAGCAGCAAATGAAGGAACTGTTTTCACAAGGAGGGAAGAGGCCCAAGCCCCTGCAGAGCTGCCTCAGGGCCAAAGAAACAGCTTTGCAAGGGATTCACAATTTCTGAACCAAGGTCTGCGCCTTGGCAGGGTACACAGGCAGCCGTGAGATGTTCCCCCAAAGTGGTTTCTCAGTGGGTCATGGAGCAGGATCCCTATTCTCCCAGAGACCACAGACCTGAAAGAGGAGGATCTTTGATTCAATCCAGAGACTCACTGAAACATGTGCAGCTTGTTAAGGAATTTGGGATTCCTATACTGCAAATTGCAGGTTAGAGCAATAATCTAGGAAGATTGAATTATTTCTGATAAAGTTTAAACTCAACGGTTTAAAGAAATTAATTACAATTGATTTTCATAAACATCTATGTGACCAGGCAGGGTGCAGTGGCTCACGCCTGTAATCCCAGCACTTTGCTGGACTGATCACTTGCGGTCAGGAGTTTGAGACCAGCCTGGCCAACATGATAAAACCCAGTCTCTACTTAAAAAACAAAACTTAGCTGGGTGTGGTAGCAACATGCCTGTGGTTGCAGCTACTCAGGAGGCTGAAGCAGGAGGATCACTTGAACCCAGGACCTGGAGGTTGCAGTGAGCCAGGATTAACCACTGCACTCCAGTCTGGGTGACAGAACAAGATTCTGTCCCAAAATACATAAATAAATAAATCAATCTGTGGAACCAAAATATGCTAGAAATAAATGACAGTTACTTAACAATATTGCTTATTCATAAGTTTTTCAAAAGTAAAAAACCAAAAATTTTTGTTTTCCTTAAAAAGAAATTTGTTCAGAGGTACCAAATTTTCAGTAGCTTTTCTGCGAATAACATTTAAATTTGAAACGAACAGATTAAACATTTTAAAAATATTTTTTTCTATAGAAAAGGAAAATTTTAATTACTTTAAACTGCTTTGGATATTCATTTATTTAAATCTTTCTCCCTATTTCCCCTATCTTAAAATATGTTTGAGATGAGTAAAATCACATAGAATTTGTTAAAGACACTTCAATTTAGGAGGAAGCATTTGAAAAAAAAGGACTGACCCATATTCTCTTCAAATATTTTATTCTTACTTAAAAAAAAAGAAGGGTAGTTTTTTGCTACATTTAAAAAAAATAATTGCTATGGTTTGAATGTCCCCTCCAAAACTCATGTTGAAACTTAATCCCCAAAGTGGCAATATTGAAAGTTGGGGCCATTAAGAGGTGATTGAATCATAAGGTCTCTGCCCTCATGAATGAATTATTAATCCATTGATAGATTAATGGATTGTCAAGGATGGGGGAACTAGTGGCTTTATAAGAAGAAGAAAGACCTGAGTTAGCATATAAGCATGCTCAGCCCCCTCACTATGTGATGCCCTGTGCTGCCTCAGAACTCTGCAGAGAGTCCCCACCAGCAAGAAGGCCCTCACCGGATGCAGCCCCTCAACCTGGGACTTCTCAGCCTCCAGAACGTCAAGAAATAAATTTTCTTCCTTATAAATTACCCATCTTCAAGTATTTGAAGCAGCAGAAAACAGACTAATGCAATGATTTTCACATTTCTTCTTGAAGTGACTAATAGCAAAATATTTCAATCTTCTCATCTTTCAAACATAATTATGTTTTATAATTCCTAGTGACACTTCCCTCTCTTCAAGTCTCATTTAAGAAAACTGAAAAGTATTTGGGTTCTCAAAGTCAATTGGTAATAAAAGGAATTTGCAGGGTATTTTTCTTTGCTGCTGCTTCTGAGCGTGGCTTTAGAAGTGCCACATCATGAATCCAGCAATGTATAGCAATGTATATTCACACATTCTTCTCATGTACTGCGCTAGGCTGTGGGGCTTAAGGCAACAGATAGCTTCTCGCTTTTTTTAGCTTTCCAGGCAAGAGCCCAAAACAACTTGTTAAAATAGGTGTTTTAAGAAAGATAGAAATGAAAGAACTACAGCCATGATAGAATGCTTTCAAATGTCTTCTATGCCAGTAGTCCCTCCTCTAGAATACCAGACTGTCCTTGCAAATGATAAGCTGGATCTTTATTGTCTATGTTCAGGGGCTACAAGGATGGGTGTTCTTTAACACTCCACTGGCGTCAGCTTGCATGTTGCCCACCTCTGAACATTGCAGTGCATTAGGATTGGCATCTTTTTTCCCCTTCCCATACTCACTTTTTAGGTGATCTCATTTATTCTCACCACCCTCACTTGCTAAGCAGTCTCATTCATTCTCATGGCTTCAAATGCCATCTGTATGTTAATGACTCCCAAATGTAGAATTCTGAACTCAAGCTTAATGCAACTACAACTGAGTTTCTATTATTGCTTCCACCCCCAGCCTGCTCCTTTTATTGTCTTCTCCATCTTAATTGATGGCAACCTCAACTTCCTGGTTGCTCAGTCCAAAAACCTTGGAGTGATCTTTGATATCGCTCTTCCTTCACATTCTGCATCAGCAAATGTGGTTGTCTCTGCCTCAAAATGTGCCCAGGGGTTGGGTATGGTGGCTCATGCCTGTAAGCCCAGCACTATGGGAGGCTGAGGAGGGCGGATCACTTGAGGTCAGGAGTTCGAGACAGGCTGGCCAACATAGTGAAACTCCATCTCTACTAAAATACAAAAATAAGCAGGGCATGGAGGTGGGCACTTGTGGTTTCAGCTACTCACAAGACTGAGGCCGAAGAGTCACTTGAACCCAGAAGGCAGAAGTTGCAGTGAGCTGAGATAGTGCAGTGCACTCCAGCCTGAGTGACAGAGCAAGACTCTATATTAAAAGAAAAAATACGTAACCAGAATTTGACTTACCCAGTACTGCCATATTTTACAATTCCAAGAGGCCCCTCTGACATTAAACATATAGTTACTGGTGCCTCTGGAAGCTCTTGATCTGCGAGTCTCGCCACCTCCACTGTCACCATCGTGGTTCAACCAACATCATCTTTTGCCTCATTGTGCAACAGCCTTATACTTCCTTCTTCCCCATTCAGCGTATCATCAAAATAATGCCACTGAGACTCTGTTAAACCACAAGTCCTATCATATCACTTCTCTCCTCAAAACTTTCCAGTGGATTCTCAATTCAGAGTAAAAGCAAACACTGTACAGTGACCTCTAAGAGCCTACCTGATATGGTTGCCTGTCACCAACCTGATCTCACTTTCTACAAGCACTGTGCCCTTCCCTCACTCTATCCTTGGCATACTGAACACTTTGCTATTGACCAAACATGTCAGGAACCACAGGGTCTTTGCATTTTCTGTTCACCTTGCCTGCAATGATCTTACCCCAGATTTCTCTCATTTTTTAGTCACCTTCTGAATGAGGCCTTCCCAGGCCACCCTATCTAAAATTTTAATCATTCTGCCCTGTACTCCCCATGCCTTTCCCTGCTTTATACGTTCTCATTAGCACATTTCTCTACCTAAAGCTGTGGGGAGATACAGCATCATCCTCCAGAATGCAGTAAGCACTCTCCACCTAACGACTTTGGTGTGATGCTGTGTCCCCAGTAGGCAGAATACACGGGTCCAGGAATCAAGGAGCAGAAGCAGAAATGACTCTGTTTATGATCATTCCTAGTGATCCGCTTGTGAAATTTGTGGATATACCCATGATACTGTGATGTTATTAAATAGCTAAGATGTGCTTTTACGAAAGAAGTTTAGCTTTGATTTTGCAAAGGATTTTCACCTGTGAAAAGCACAAGTGACCTGTATGGAGGTGGATTTGTTCATAATCACATTGGATATTTTCTCTGGACGGTTCTTTTCAATCCCAGTACTCCCACCTGGTGGCCATAAAAGCTTAGATGCTGAATAAAGAGTTTAGATTAGGCCGATAGTGTGTTCCCCAAATTCAGGCTGAGTCCTCTGGTCACAGGTCCTTAGCCTTGGACTCAAGGGTCCAAGGCTAGGGGCTAATTGGGAACACCATGTGCTCTGGGTTCAAAGTGTGAAAAGAAAGGGAGGTGTAGGGAAAATGATGCCGGCATAATAACACCTTCCTCAGGGCTGTGGTCAGGATTCAGTGAGCTAACCTCACATCAGCATAGGGCCTGCTATGTAGTGGATACCTAACAGATTACACACTTTTATTATCATTAATCCAAGATGAAGACATGCAGTGGCCGTGTCAGTGGGCATAATCAAAAGACTACCCAAGAACCAATTTTTAAGAACTGTGATTTTTGAGCGCAGATCTGAGAGGTGAGATCAATTTCCAAAGGCAGATTCCCTCTTCCAGGACAGACATTTCACATGAGAAAATAAACATTGAGGCTATGAAGTTGATGCAATTTAAAGAATATGGAGAGAAGCTCCAATATTGTTATAAATCATAAAATTTTTACAGGGGAAAGGATCCAGTTTAGATTAGAGGTACAAAAAAATGTATCGTAATTCAGAGACTCTCTTCCAGAAGAAAATGTGTAAGTATAATGAATGTGAAAAACACTTCAATGCCGGCTCCCTCTTTACTGTCCGTCAGAGAACACACGCTGGAGAGGGCAGATGTACAGTGACCCCAGGAGCATCCTCACTGCAGCTCTGCTTTGCCTCCTGTCAGCAGCCTTGCTGGGCAGAAGCCTCACACACATAATGAATGTGAAACCCTCCAGGCCTCATAAACATCAGAGGGCTAGCGCTGGAAATACTTAGATCCCAGTGTTGCTTCTCCCTCCTCCCGACTACTCAGATGCTCATTATCTCTGTGTTCATAGATCTTTGGCTCTTGATTATGTTTTAGTTAGGTCAAAAAGTCTGCTGACATTGATCAAATCCTATTACTACTACTAATTTTAATGGCTCATCTGAACCTATTGAATATAGTCAGAACTCTCCAAAATGTCTCTGCGTGCATTCTGAAGTTCTGAGCAGGAGGCTGAAGGACCTCAGGGCACAGTGTGTGTTTTCATCTTTCCTTCCAGGAGAAGTCTGTGACTTTGCAAGATTAAAGAGGATGTGAGAAGTGACCAATGGCTTTCTTTATGGATAGGGGTGAATACAGATTTCTGGAACAGTGGACTCCTGTGGGGGCTGGACTATTTTTGCATAAGCTAGAAAGAATCCATTCAGCAGAAAAGTGCCAACCTGACATTTGCAAGGAAGAAAAAATGTCCAGATGCAACTGTACACATATGAAGAATACCAGCAATCACAAGGGAAGAACAATAGCATCAGAGCAGACTAGTAAGTCTGGGCAGAAAACAAGGAAGTAGATTAGGAACAATACCATGACTTCCAGTATCTATATAAATTATCTAAGTACAGGGTAATTCATGATGAATCTAGAGAATTTAAAATTTTAGCAAAAGGAGAGGAATACTGTGTAAAACAAAAGAAGACTCTGTGAAACGGGACAAAAAAGTAAGAACGCAGTGATGGAAGACTATACTTTGCCTAGCAGAAACCTTAGGTAACATTTATTGATCAGTAACTATACATCACATATGTTCACATACGTTCAAGGTGTTTCACAAGTATTATTATCTGCATTTTCAGATGTGGAAACTGAGGCACAGAGAGGCAGACAGGTAATCAATCTAGCATTTAAATACAACAGCCTGGCTCCAGTGTCTAAGCATACTGCCTCTCTAATAGAGTAGAGTTAGCCAACAGAGAGTGAGAGAAATATGCTGGAGAATGGAATCAGTCATTGTGAGATCATTTCAGTTGCAAATAAAATGAGAGGGAAAATAATGAAATTCATATGAGACAGGCATCGTGGGCAGGCATTAGATAGAATAATGCAGTTTAATTCAGAGAAATAGTTGGCACAGAGACAAAATGTAGTACTGATTGATTATTTCAGCTGCTAGAAAATCTGTTGTCCAAATGTCCTCCCTTCCTCTGTGTAGGTTCTGAGAAGCCACAGCTGGTAGAGGCAGTTGCGTGTCAAAGCTGCAAGGAATGTGGAGAAGTTATGGAGAACAGGGTGAGAACCACAAGTTTAGGAGTTGGCAAATGGTCCTCTCTTCAAAAAGCAGACAGAGTGGGCTAGGGTGAGGAGAGGAGTCTGGAAATTACGAAAGAACAAGTTTAATGTCAATCCATATCAAAATTCTATGTTTAAAAATACAGTCTGTGAGCATTTAGATGTGAAACCATCTGAAAACCACTAAGCCATACTTCGTATTTTGTAGAAGTGGAGATCAAATTCCAAATGTAGGCCAATCATTTACAATTCCTTCACAGTAGATAAGACTTGCTAAAATCTACTGTGCCCACCAAGTTAGAAGGTACACCAGCTATCTCAGCATGCCTGGTTGTCTTGGCAATAGGGAATCTGGAGCCAGTGACCTGCTGTCACTGATAAACATCCAGAGAGTCCAGAGAAAATTCTGATTTACAGCCTATTTCTACTCATAGTCATGTTGGCCTAGACAGTGTAAGGCTTCTAACTCAGTTTTTTTGCCTAGCTCTCTAATTCCAGTTTCTCCTAGAGGCTTATCCTTTGCTCTAATCCACTAGGTCCAGCTTCCTTTAGCTCCAGCCACTGACCCAATGTAAATGGACTGATTATCCAGATGTACAATGCTACCCATTCCCTGGATACCTGTGATCAGGCTTCACCACGTAAGTCTGCCTAAAATGTATACTAATTCAATACCTGTCTTTGAACATTGCATATGGTGGAGGCAGTCCATAACCAACTCAGACTTCCAGGACCTCATCTTAATAAGGATCTAGCTTTCTCTCTCTCCCTGCAAGGCATCATTCATTGTCTTCCTGCATCATAATCTAATTCTCTTGAGCCATAGAAAGAAATGCCATAAGCACAGTAAAATACAGTTTTCCCCTGGTATCTGACAAAACCTCATGATTTTCTGTTGACAAGATGGGGAGATGTGGTGTGGAAGATACAACATTTAGGTGGATTGATAGCTAGCTGAAAGCTAAAATCAAAGTGTCTTGAGAAATGAATACATGTCAATCAGTCTAGAGGGAGGTATGGGCATCTTCTAAGCCTATATCTGACCCAAATTTGAACAATGATCTTGCCAAAAGCCAGATAAAGACATAAAAGGCAAAAAAGTTAGCCAAGTTTCCTATTACATCAGCCTAGGAGAGTTAATTTTTTGGATAACTGTCTGAAGAAACTTTTATCATTTCCTTGTCAATTATATGTCATAAAGAAAAAAATAAGCTTAGACAGATAAGATTTTAACATCTCTTTACAAGTTGGAAAGTTGGGGTTTAACTAAAAACAAACAACCACAAAAATAAAAACACCCTGACTATTAAAAAAAATAAGGAAAAAGGAAAATACAAGCTGGGACCAGAGCATCTTGTAATGAAGTAAAAAGTACTCAAAAAAAGAAAGAATGGAATATATCAAAGGAATACAGGAGCCAACCCCAAAGAGCTCACCTCCTGCATCCAAACAACCATCATCTTTCACCTGGATTTTGTCTGGGGCCTACTAAACCGGTTTCCCTGTCCCCATGCCTACCCTTTCAAGTCTTCTCGACATAGCAGTGACCTAACCCATCAATCCTCCACTTGAAAGCACTAACCCATCATTCCTCCACTTGAAGCTGTCCAATGGCTCCCCATCACACAGAATAAAATCCAACGTCTCTAACATGGTCCACAAGGCGCTCCACTTGTGGCTGTTTTCTCCCCCAGCACCCCTTCAGGCGCCAGCCCCTGGTGGCTCCCCCCACACTGGCCTGCCTGCTGCAGCTCCAATAATCAGGCAAGCTCCTACCTTAGAGCCTTCGCGTTCCCTATTCCCTCTGCCTGGAAGCGCTTCCCCCAGATGCCCACAGTGCAGGTCCTGCACCTCCTTCAATCCCTCACTCAACTCTCATTTCATGGAGGACTACTCTGACCACTCATTTGACTACAGCTTTTCAAGGGCCCGTTATGCTGCTCGACTTTCTCCTTTTTCATAACAGTGTCTCCTTCTAAAGGCACAAGATAATTTGCTAATTATGTTTTGTTTCTTTTTTGTCTCCCTGCTCTAAACTGTAAGTTCCTAAAGGCAGAAATCATCTGTTTTTTCACCCACATACTTGATAACCCAGAACAGTACCTGACACATTGTAGGTACTCAATGTATCTACAATATTTGCTGAATATATTAATGGTTTAGCTGTTAATTAATTAGCCATTAATGAACTAAACAGATGTCCCTTTAGGTTGCTTCTATTCCTTTGCTTTTATACGTGTCTCTAGTGTGTATGTTTCTCTATGAAGATGGGAAAAGGTGGAATTACTGCTTTTGTGCAGTTTAAATGTCAACAGATACTGCCAAATTGCCCTTTAATGTATCCTGAATGATTCACATTCCTTCCACAGTGTATGAGGACTTATTTACCCACACCCGAGCCAACAGCATCACTTTTTAAGTGGAATGTAATCTAACTGGAGGGCTTCCAGAGGAGAGAAAACAGAACGGTAAAGTCTGGCACCCTCTAAAAGAAACTTCATCTGTTTAACCTAGAGAAGAGAAAATTCTGAAGTGCTCTCGTGAAAAAAGAATTCTAATTATTCTTTGACATCCCTGGTGCTTTTAAAATCCTGCCTTGCCAGACCTACCCGCAGGCCAGCTTAGGTCAACTGACTCATACTTGCTTCTGAATTCCATTATGTTCCCTGTTTCTAACGATGCTAATGAATTCAAATTATTTGTTTAATGACCAAAGGGCAAAATACCAAATAAATTCTCTATCTTTTTTTTTTATATCATGTTTGCTAAGGAGCTGACTGACTTCATATCATAAAGACTTCATATCAAAGTTGTAACAATGTAACAATTTCTTCTCTCATTTTTTTTTTGTTTGGATCCCAATATTAAGATGACATCTACTAGATAAAAATTTTCTAATTGCCAATTAGCTTGTTCAATCTCACCAATAACTTTAAACTATAAGAAAAATTTTTTTAATCTATCAGATTGGAAAAGATAAAAAAATCATGTACTGTTATGTAGAGCATAAATGAGTATAACCTTTCTGGAAATCAATCTAACAATGACAGAAACAAAATGTGCACATGCTTTAAGTCAAAAATTCTATTTTTAGGAGTTATCCTAAGGAAAGAATTATGGATGTACACAAAGACTTAGCTAATAAGGACTTTCAAGGTCATTCATTTATACTAATGAAAAAATGGAGGCTATCTAAATATCTATCTATACAAGGTTATGCAAATTATGTTACTAAGTTTAATGGAATAAACGCAGCCATTAAAATTTTGAAGTAGCCAGGCATGGTGGCTCATGCTTGTAATCTCAGCACTTTGGGAGGCCAAGGCAGGTGAACCGCAAGGTCAGGAGATGAAGACCGTCCTGGCCAACATGGTGAAACCCTGTCTCTATGAAAAATACAAAAATTAGCTGGGCATGGTGGCACATGCCTGTAATCCCAGCTACTCAGGAGGCTGAGGCAGGAGAATTGCTTGAACAAGGGAGTCAGAGGTTGCAGTGAGCCAATATCATGTCATTGCACTCCAGCCTGGCAACAGAGCAAGACTTCATCTCAAAAAAAAAAACAAAAATAAAACAAATTTTTTTTGAAGTAGATCTTTGTGCTGAGTATTTCCCCACTGACCCTCCAGACCTGTCTTTCACCCTTCTCCACCATGTCTTGTGTCTCAGGTGGGGCATCAATGGGCTCCCTCATCCTCTGGCTTTGTCTGGGTTTGACCACTGGGAAGCACTGGTAGAAAATGAATCCTTGGAAAGGATGAGAGGCCTGAGTATTCATTCCCTTTCTTCCCTCCCTGCTGAGTCACCAAGCACTGGCTGTGTTTTTCAAAGCCCTTGGCTCCTGTTGAGAGGATCTCTCCCACCACTACTCTCCTGGGTCCTGGCAACTGCCCCTCCTTTCACCTCTCTAGACTCAGAGCTGGTAATGGCTCCAGCTACCCACTGTGGCCGTCCCTAAGGTGCTTGCCCTGTCTTTGCTGGTTCCCTAAACCCTGCCCACATTCTTGTAATGCAGCTTTAATTTCTGCCATCCGGTATCGAAAGTTCAAAGACAAAGGAGTAAACAAATGGAGAGGAGAGACATACTGCATTTTTGGTTCTGCATTTTCATCCTATTTTGATGTACAAAATTGAACATCAAAACCTAGATTGTGTAAGGGACACAAAAAAATTAGTTATATGCAACATTTAAAGTGCACAAAAAGTTGAAGTTTTCTGTATTAGCTATTATATCTTGATTTGAGAATGTTATTTAAAAAGAAAGAAGATCAAGCTAAGAAGCAAAGAATAAAGAGTAATCCATTACAAAACACTATTATGACCAAATGGGAAAGTGTCATGAAGTGTTAGGGTGAAGAGTAAAGACCCACAGACAACCATGGACGTATATTAAGCAGTAAAAATCCCATTGAGAGGAGAGATTTCAGCTACCTAATCAATTACATCATTACTTTCTCTAATAGACTTAAAAAATAAAATATGTAAGGTAATGAGCCTTAATTCTAAAACCTTAGGAAGACTTTTAAATAATAGGAATAGCATTTTTCTCAATGTTAATACATTTATTATACATTATCTTACATTTTAATATAAATTTTCTAAATATGATAAAATATATTGCCAAGATTAACTTTTAAACATTAATTATTTAGATTATAGATGGGATAGGAATAATCTGCAAGTAGCTTTGGGTTTTATTTTCACAGGTAATAGGAGTTTCCTCCAGCTACAAGGCAGAAGTTATCTTCCAAATTTGTTTTATAATATGCAAATCAAGGCCCATAAGTGGGTCCTGAAATCAATTAATGAATAGAGTGAGAGGGGCAAGTAGTAGTTTTTAATGACATAAAATGACTAGAATAGAATTAGAATAAAACAGAAAGAATTAGAGTGTCTTTCACTTAAGTATGCCATACAATGAAACTTGTATTTCGTTTATTTTCATGTATACGTATGTGCACTGGGTCACAAGGCAAAATGCATTTCTTACTGAGTCTTGGTCAAAACCTTTTGAAAGCCTCTGTTCTAGTCTGTGCTAACCTCTAATAATTTCACTGCTTTCAGCCAAGGTTACAGTACAACTAATAAAAGCAGCAGACAGAAGTAAAGGTGAAGATCAAAGCAGAACAAATTTATAGCAAATGTGTTAGGGTAGAGAACATTTTAATGTTATTATTATAAAAGGAATCTTTACACTGATAAAAGCTATGATATGTAACTGTCATAGCTATAATGGCATTAGCTATAAGTTTTGAATCTCATAGCTGTATTGCACAACTAGTACTTACTTTTTCTGATATTTCTCCAAGAGGGGCTGTTCATTAAATTACTTTAAACAAATATCTGGTGTGATTGCAAATAACATGCTTCAAATTAAAAAGTAATGTAGATTAAAAAATAATGTCACACATTATTGAAAAAAGCAATTACAAAAAACAGTATATATAATAAGTTCCAACTTATGACTCAAAAAGTAATAAAAATATGTTATTATATAAATGAAAAAATAGGAAAATCAATTAAGGGCATAGGATTATGAACTATGTCTTTAAAAGTGTTTGAATATTTATACTGAGTACATAATACTTTTACATTTGGAAAAAGAAATAAGGATACATTGGAATATTCTTCAAAAAAGCAAGTGAAAAGTCACGTGGAAGGCTCTCCATTTCAAGAATTCCTGGGACCCAGGTTTTCCAGAATCCGGCAAATCCTGCCTTTGAACATTACAGCTGGACCAGGGTGGCAAGGCCTCTTCCCCTGAAGGCATGTCAGATATGCAGATATTAGGTTCAAAAACAATTTCACAGGCCAGGCCTGGTGGCTCACGCCTGTAATTCTAGCACTTTGCAGGGCCAAGGCGGGCAGATCACTTGAGGTCAGGAGTTTGAGACTAGCCTGGCCAACATGGTGAAACACTGTCTCTACAAAAAATACAGAAATTAGTCTGGTGTGGTGGCACATGCCTATACTCACAGCTACTCGGGAGTCTGAGGCAGGAGAATCGCTTGAACCTGGGAGGTGGAGGTTGGAGCGAGCCAAGATCCTGACATTGCACTCCAGCCTGTACGACAAAGTGAGACTCAGGCATTCAAAAAAAGAAAAGAAAAAAAAATTTACAAGTGGTTTTCTTAAATTTTAATAAATTTACCTTTCCATTATAAAAGCAGTAAAGCAACATATTTAAAGTCTGGAAAATAGATGCAGGAATTCCAAATTACTATTTAACACAACTATTCTCATTTTATATATTCTCTTACAGCATTTTTGTATGTGTATTTTGCATGGTTACCACCATGGTAAATATAATATAAAATTTTATGGTCAGACTTTTTTTCACGTAATGTTAGTATGTTGTTCTTTTTGCTACATAGACTTCATATGTTTTACTTTTAAATGACTGCATATTATTGCATTAAGTAAACATCATTATTTAGTTCATCATTCATCAATTACTGGAATGAATTTCTTAAACATTTATGGAATATTTCTACAATGCCTACAACCTAGATATGGACTATATCTCTATCTACACTTACATAGGTAAGTACAGAGAGTACACAAAGACTTTACGAAGACTATCTCCTTTAATTTTTTAAATGAAAATGTCTTTAAAACATATTTCTAGCACTGGACTAGATATTTTCACATATTTTATTTCGTCTTATCCTTAAACTAACCCTTCAGTATCAGGCTAACAATCCCTATTATAAGAATAAAAGAAATACAATAAGGAAGACAGAGGAAGTGTACAGGTAACATTTAAGTAGCTAAATCTCAACCCAAATCTGACATCAAACTCTTAGGACAAGCTATCTTTCTAAAACGTACTTTTCAAATTCCTTTTTTATTAGAACTAAAGGATGACTTAACCCTGTACTACTAAGACATTTTAGAGTCTAAGCATAAAAACTTTGATGTTCTTTGGCCATTATGGTATTTTATAAGTTTGTGAACAAGAGCATCTAACAGTAAAGCGCATATCATGCAGTTCGCCACAGTCCTTACCTCTCACCTCATGCACATGTGTGCATGTATACACACACACACACGTACAAACACGTACAAATACACACAATCACAACCACACACAACCCCACATGCATAGTCACACAAACACACACATATAGACACTCAACCACACACACACATACCCAAACATATACGGAAATACACATGGTGTTCTAGGACATTTTGTTATCTACCTGGCCTTTGAAGGCATCTGAGTTCATGTCCCCTTTGTTAGAATTTTAACCAAACAGAGGGGACACCTGTTAAGAAACTGGGAAGCAGCTGCAGTAAATCTATAATGCACACAAAACTAATAAATTTGGGAGATAATGCTGTTCATAGCAGTAGATAGGTGATTATTGGGATTATTAAATTAACCAAATATATTTACATTTGGGACATACAAAATTCCTATTTTTTTGTTCTACTTTGAAGATTATGATATTGCCTCAGACAAAAAACTGGAAGGATAACAATATGGTCATGAAATCAATAACTCACATTTGTGAAGACAATTTAACTTTTTAAGTATTTTTATATCTGTAGTACAAGGCTCAGAAACAAATAAGAGCAATTAAAATGAAGTAGAAGAACAACTAAAACTGAAATGGCCACATAACCAAACTATATAGTTTTTAAGAGCTCATACTGAAACATCAAAGGAAAAATATTTTTAAAAGAAGATTTTATTATATTGCCTAACTTGCATTCTTAGAAACCTCTTCCAGTTATTGTCTAATCATAAAGAATTTCACTGATTGTTTAATTCTTTGTTTCCCTGGATGATGTCAAGGGGTTTCCTCCCTTGAGGAACTGATACATTTCCCAGAAACTTAGGGACCTGGAGATACCCCCAAGTTGCCTCACGTTCTAATTATGCTTACCTTGCAATATTTGGAACTCAGTAAATATTCTAAGAAAATCATTTTAGGACATTATAATCTGATTTTAGACAATTCTTACCATTTTTTATGGCTTTTGTAAAATATTATAGATAATTATGAGTGAACCATTTTTTTAAACCCTATATTTACTTTATGCACTACCTAAAAATTAGCACTGTGATCATCTAATATTAGCAGAAATTCATATCTAATAGCATCCATATTTATTGGATTACAAATTCATCTTTTTTCAAACCTTGAATTAGAAGCACTTAGAAACATCAATTCATAATAGCATGCAGGAGAAATAACTATATTGAGTAATTTGGGCATTTGTCACCTGAGAAATTAAAGTGAACAAACTGTATCCACATGAAATTATACATATATAGGTGGACACAAGAAGCATTCTTCTTATATTCATCTTACATGTGCTCTGTATGCACATGCCTCTAGATGCTGGTCCTGGATAACAAAAATCCTGCTTTCTGCTTATTCTAAAGCAATCTTCTGCATGTCAGAATAACTAACCAAATTGAGTCTAGGAAGTGATTGGATTCTGTATTAGTTTGCTTGGGCTGCAATAACAAAGTACTAAAGACTAGGTGGCTTAAAGAACAGAAATTTATTTCCTCACAGTTCTGGAAACCGGAAGTCTGAGATCAAAGTGCCAGCAGGGTTAATTTCTTCTGAGGTCTCTCTCCTTGGCTTGCAGATGGCCATTGTGATGGTTAATATTATGTGTCAACTTGACTGGGTGACAGGATGCCCAGATAACCATTATTTCTGTGTGTGCCTGAGAGTGTTTTCAGAAAAGATTAGCACTTGAATTGGTGGAGTGAGTAATGCAGATGCGCCTCCTGGTGTGGGTGGGTCCCCATCTCATCCATTGAGGGCCTGAATAGAAGAAAAGGTAGAGGAAGGAGGAATTCGCCCCATTTGTTTCTGAACTGGGATATTTCATCTCATCTTCTGATCTGGAACTACAATTTGTACTATCTGTCCCCTGGTTTTCAGGCCTTTGGACTTGAACTAAATTACACCCCTGGCTTCCATCTGTCTCCAGTTTGTAGACAGTACATCATGGGACTTAGCCTCCATAATCATGTGAACCAATTCCTCATAATAAACCTCCTTCATATATATTTATATACATATAAAAAATATGTGGAAGCCTCAGCACAGGCTTCTATCATCACGGTGGACTAATGTCCAAGACCATGTTATTTCAGGCAGCAGGAAGGAGGAAGGCAGAAATGGCAATAGGGGATGCCCTAGCACATCTGCCTCTTCAGGAGTCTTCTTGTGTGAATATGTATGTTATGTATTATAATATACATATGTATATATTTATATGTATATATACATTCATACAGTACACATATACATCTCTATATATGTATATATACACATGCATAGTCGTTTTCTTTGGAGAAGGCTAAAACAGTCATCTTTTTCCTCTATCTTTACACATCATGTCTGTGTTTTAATCGACTCCTTTTGGGGATATAAGTCATATAGAATTAGGACCCACCCTAATGACTTCATTTAACCTTAATTACCTCTTTAAAGGACCTAGAAGTTACTACTTCAGGACTTCAGGCTGGGCACAATCATTCATGCCTGCAAACCTAGCACTTTGCAAGGCTGAGGCAGGAGGATCACTTGAGCTCAGGAGTTCAAGACCAGCCTTAGCAAATAAGGACTTTACCTGTCTCGTTTCCTCTGCATCCTTAGTATCTAAAACTGTCTAGAGCAAAGTATATGCATTATAAATATGGTTGGATGTTAAATATCTGAAACCCCATTGCTACAAAAAATACAAAAATTATCAAGGCATGGTGGCACATGCCTATAGTCCCAGCTACTCAGTAGGCTGGGGTAGGAGGATGGCTTTAGCCTGGGAGGTGGAGGTTGCTGAGAGCTGAGATAATGCTACTGCACTCCAGCCTGGGCAATAGAGCCAGACCTTGTCTCAAACAACAAGAAAAAGAATAAATTAGGACTTCAACATGTGAATTTCGGAGAAATACAGTTTAGCCCAAAAAAGGCTTATTTCTATATTTTATAACAGTGAAATAAGTAACTATTACCTTTGCAGAGTTGGGTTGCATCATTTAACAAAAAGAAAGAAAAAGAAAAATGAAGTTAGAAGACATCTAGCTTTTTAAACCATATTCTCCACCAACTCAGTCAGACAAAGGCAGTTTGGTCCATAAAGAGGTGCTTTCCATCTTAAGTAGCAGTGGAAAGACCCCTTTGCCAGCCAGTCTGGTCCCCTCTTGCAAAGCTGTATGCACATGCTGGGTGCATAATAAGAACAAAGAAAAACAGAAACAAAAACAGGGTGACTGAATGACTCTCCTCTTCCATTCATGATCATGTCTATTGTCACCACTGGTCCCCAAAATCCAAAATTATAGACATTAGGATGGTGGTGCTCAAACAACTAGGACAAGTCCACATCAAACTATCTAGGAAGCATTTTTTATATGTTCTCAACCTCAAACATATCAGAATATGCGAGTGAAGAGATGAAGCAGGTAGGATTAAATTCATCTGTATACAACACAAAAGTGAAGGGTGACTTTACACAGAAGTTCAGAGAAAAGTGGTCTAGAGTAGGTATGGTTGCTCCATGGTCATCAGAGATCCAGCTCTTTCCATATCTCTGGCTGCCATTCTTAGCACAGGCTTCCATCATCACGGTGGACCAATGTCCAAGGGGGCTGCTGGAGCTGAAACCATCAAGACCATGCTATTTCGGGCAGCAGGAAGGAGGAAGGCAGAAATGGCAATAGGGGATGCCCTAGCACATCTGCCTCCTCAGGAGTCTTCCTGGAGATCCTGTCTGGTAGCTTCATCTTTTAATTCATCAGCAAGGGAGTCTAGGAAAAGTAATGTCTCAGACGTACCATTCTGAATAAAATAAGTTTGGTCCCATAATGGCCAAGGGATAATGTGTGTTGTAAGTGCTTGCTGAGGGACTCTAATAATTAATACATCTTAACTCTTTGAGAATCAGTTAAAGAAACAGTTTCTTGGAGAATTTTCTTGAGTTTGCCATCCCAAAGAAATTAATTGAAGGACACTTTTTCATTTGACTCCCAGCATCCATTTTGCCTGTTCTCAACAATAGCCCAGATTTTCATTTGAGCATTGAGCCCTGTCCCACTCTCACTCTATATGGTCCAGGTGCAGGCCCATCTTTAGCCCTAGGGATCAGGCAAATGACCCCAGCCTAAACCTCATCAGCATGTATCCCATTGGCCAAGCAATTGGTTCAAGGGAAAGCACATGACCTAAGCCAATCAAATCAGAGTGTGTCTCAAGACTTTTGCTAGAATGTAAACTCAGTAAAAATAAGGATCTTACCTGTCTCGTTTTCACTGCTTCTTCAGCATCTAAAACTGTCTGGAACAAAGTATATGCTTAATAAATATGATTGGATGTTAAATACCTGAAAATGGAGCTCAGAGATTAGAGAAAAACTAGATTTTGATTACATGGTTTGAATCTCTGTCTCTATGTACCTCAACTAAACCTACCCTTGGTTCATTCAGTTACTAAGTCCATGAAGTTTCTTTATTTGCTTACAGCAGCTTGAGTTGGAATTTCTCTTACTTGCACCCAAAAGGTAATAGGGAAGTAGGCAGTAAACTAAGCCAGTAAAGGCTTAACACTTTATTAGGCTCAGAATATATTTATCATTTCTATTGAGCAAAAGAACTAAAAACATACAGGATGATTTAATAAGTAGGATTTTGAAATATGAAGAGATGAGGAGTCGCCCTCTGATGACACATCTTATTTTGTTTTTAACAGTCAGTGAGTCACCTCACAGAAATACAAACTACCATCAGGGAATACTATAAACATGTCTTCACAAACAAACTGAAAATCTAGAAGAAATGGATAAATTCCTAGACACATACACCCTCCCAAGACTAAACCAAGAAGAAGTCAAATCTCTACATAGACCAATAACAAGTTCTGAAATTGAGGCAGTAATTAATAGCCTACCAATCTAAAAAACCTCAAGACCAGACAGATTCACAGCTGAATTCTACCGGAGGTACAAACAGGAGCTGATACCATTCCTTCTGAAACTATTCCAAACAATTCAAAAAAAAGGGACTCCCCCTTAACTCATTTTATGAGGCCAGCATCATCCTGATACCAAAATCTGGCAGAGACACCACAAAAGAAGAAAACTTAAGGCCAATACCCCTGATGAACACTGATGTGAAAATCCTCCATAAAATACAGGCAGACCAAATCCAGCAGCACATCAAAAAGCTTATCCACCACGATCAAGTCTGCTTCATCAATGGGATGCAAGGCTGATTCAACTATGCAAATCAGTAACTGTAATCCATCACATAAACAGAACCAATGATAAAAACCACGTGATTATCTCAATAGATTTAGAAAAGGCCTTTGATAAAATTCAACATCACTTCATGTTAAAAACTCTCAATAAAAAAGGTATTAATGTAACATATCTCAAAATAATAAGAGCTATTTATAATAAACCCACAGTCAATATCATACTGACTGGGCAAAAGCTGGAAGCATTCCCTTTAAAAACCAGCACAAGACAAGGATGCCCTCTCTCACTACTCCTATTCAACATAGTATTGGAAGTTCTGGCCAGGGCACTCAGGCAAGAGAAAGAAATAAGGGGTATTCAAATAGGAAGAAAGGGAGTCAAATTGTCTCTCCAGATGACATGATTCTATATTTACAAAATATAGAATTGTCTCTGCAGATGACATGATTCTGTATTTACAAAACCCCATTGTCTCAGCCCAAAAGCTCCTTAAGCTGATAAGCAAGTTCAGCAAAGTTTCAGGATACAAAATCCATGTGCAAAAATCACAAGCATTCCTAATATACCAACAAATAGACAAGCAGAGAGCCAAATCATGAATGAATTCCCTTTCACAACTGCTACAAAGAGAATAAAATACTTAGAAATACAGCTAACAAGGGATACAAATTACCTCTTCCAGGAGAACTACAAATTACTGCTCAAGGAAATAAGCAAGTACACAAACAAATAAAAAAAACATTCCATCTTTATAGATAGGAAGAATCAATATTGTGAAAATGGCCATACTGTCCAAAGTAATTTATAGATTCATTGCTATTCCCATCAAACTACCATTAACATTCTTCACAGAATTAGAAAAAACTACTCTAAATTTCCTATGGAACCAAAAATGAGCCCACATAGCCAAGACAATCCTAAGCAAAAAGAACAAAGCTATAAGCATCACACCACCTGACTTCAAACTATACTACAAAGCTATAGCATGGTAGTCGTACCAAAACAGCATGGTACTGGTACCAAAACGGATATATAGACCAATGAAACAGAAAAGAGGCCTCAGAAATAACACCACACATCTACAACCATCTAATCTTTCACAAACTTGACAGAAACAAGCAATGGGATTCGCTATGTAATAAATGATACAGGGAAAACTGGCTAGCCATATGCAGAAAACTGAAACAAGACCCCTTTCTTACACCTTATACAAAAATTAACTCAAGATAGATTAAAGACTTATGTGTAAAACCCAAAACCATAAAAACCCTAGAAGAAAACCTAGGCAATATCATTCAGGACATAGGCATGAGCAAAGACTTCATGACAAAAATGCCAAAAGCAGTTGCAACAAAAGCCAAAATTGACAAATGGGATCTAATTAAACTAAAGAGCTTCTACACAGCAAAAGAAACTATCATCAGAGTGAGCAGGCAACCTACATAACAGGAAGAAATTTTGTAATCTACCCAGCTGACAAAGGTCTAATATTCAGAATCTGCAAGGAACTTAAACAAATTTACAAGGAAAAAAAAAATAAACAACCCCATCAAAAAGTGGGCAAAGGATATGAACAGACACCTCTTAAAAGAAGACATTTATGCAGCAAAAAAAAAAAAAAACATGAAAGAAAGCTCAACAGCACTGATCATTAGAGAAATGCGAAACAAAACCACAGTGAGATACCATCTCATGTCAGTCAAAATGGTGTTAATTAAAAAGTCAAGAAACAATAGATGCTGGCGAGGCTGTGCAGAAATAGGAACGTTTTTATACAGTTGGTGGGAAGGTAAATTAGTTCAACCATTGTGGAAGACAGTGTGGTGATTCCTCAAGGATCTAGAATCAGAAGTACCATTTGGTCCAGTAACCCCATTACTGGGTATATACCCAAAGGAATACAAATCATTCTACTATAAAGACATATGCAAGCATATGTTTATTGCAGCACTATTTACAATAGCAAAGACATGGTATCATCCAAATGCCCATCAATGATAGACTGGATAAAGAAAATGTGGTACATATACACCATGGAATACTATGCAACCATAAAAAGGAATGAAATCATGTCCTTCGCAGGAGCATGGATTAAGTTGGAAGCCATCATCCTCAGCAAACTAACACAGCAACCAAAAACCAAACACCACATATTCTCACTTATAAGTGGGAGTTGAACAATGAGAACACATGAACACAGGGAGGGGAACAACACATACTGGAGCCGGTCAGGGAGTGGAGGATGAGGGGAGAGCATAAGGATAAAGAGCTAATGCATGTGGGTCTTAAAACCTAGGTGACAGGTTGATAGGTGCAGCAAATCACCACGATACATGTATACCTATATAACAAACCTATACATTCTGTACTTGTATCCTGGAAATTAAAGTAAAATTTTTAAAAAGAAAAGAAAATCAGTGAGTCTTTTCAACAAATAGTACTGGAATAACTGGACATCTACATGCAAAGAAACAAATCTGGACAAGATTTATACTTTACACAAAAATTAATTTAAAACAGGCCACAGGCCTAAATGTACAATGCAAAACTATACAACCCCTGGAAAATAACTTAAGAAAAAAATCAAGGTGACCTTGGGTTTTGGTGATGACTTTTAGATATAACATCAAAAGCATGATCCATGAGAGAACAAATTGTTTAGTTGAACTTCATTAAAATTAAAAATGTCTTCTCTGCAAAAGGCACTGTTAAGAGAATAAAAAGACAAACCAAAGACAGAGATAATAGTTGCAAAATACCTATCTGACAAAGAACTGATATCCAAGTTATACAAAGAACTCTTAAAACTCACAATAACAAAAAAAATGACAACCCAATTATACAATGAGCAAAGGTCTAAAGAGACACCTCAGCAAAAAAGATACACAGATGACAAATAAGCATATGAAAAGATATTCAGCATCATACATCATTAGAGAAATGCAAATTAAAAGAAGAAACCACTAGGCACGTATAAGAATGGCTAAAATACAAAACACTGATAACATCAAATGCTGATGAGGTTGTAGAGCAACCAGAACTCATTTATTGCTAGTGGAAATGCAAAATGGTAAGCTACTTTTGAAGACAGTTTGGTAGTTTCTTACAAACTAAGCATAGTCTTAACCATACAATCCAACAGTCATATTCCTTGGTATTTACTCAAATGAGTTGAAAATGTCCACGCAAAAGCCTACATGAGAAAGTTTATAGCAACTTTATTTGTAATTGCCAAAACTTGAAAACAACCAAGATATCCTTTAATACGCATCTGTGCAATGGACCATTACTTAGTGATAAAAATAAATGAGCTATCAAGTCACAAAAACACATGGAGGAAACTTAAATGCATATCGCTAATTGAGAGAAGCCAATCTGAATGGCTGCCTTACTGTATGATTCCAATTTTATGACATTCTAGAAAAGGCAAAACTATGGAGACAGTAAAAAGATCAGTGGTTGGTTGCCAGGGACTTGGAGGCAGGGAGGGACAAATATTTAGAGCACAGGTGATTTTTAGGGCAGTGAAACAATTCTATGTGATACAGTAATGGCGGATGCATGTCATGGTACATTTGCTAAAACCTATGGAACATACATCAAGAGGGAACATTAATGTAAACTCTGTAAACTTTAGTTAATAATGTATTAATATGCATCATCAATTGTAACATGCTACTAAGATTTTAGGCCAGGTGCGGTGGCTCACGCCTGTAATCCCAGCACTTTGGGAGGCCAAGACTGACAGACAACCTGAGATCAGGAGTTTGAGACCAGACTGACCAACATGGTGAAACCCCGTCTCTACTAAAAATACAAAATTATCTGAGCATGGTGGTGCATGCCTGTAATCCCAACTACTCAGGAGGCTGAGGCAGGAGAATCACTTGAACACAGGAGGCAGAGGTTGCAGTGAGCCAAGATCACACCATTGCTCTCCAGCCTGGGCAACAAGAGATTGAAACTTTGTCTCAAAAAAAAAAAAAAAAAGATTTTACTAGGAATAGGAGAAACGAAGTGTGGGGCCAGGGAATGTGGGGTTGATATGTGGGAACTTTCTGTACTTTCAACTCAATTACTCTATAACCCGAAAACTGCCCCTCAATTATGAAATCTATTTAAAAATCAATAAAGTTTTAAAATAATCAATGAGAATAAATTTTGAAGCAATATTCCCTCTATTTTATGTTTCAAGTTTCAATAACAAATTTTTACAAAATGTACTTGCCTAAATAGTCCACATCTAAAAGTTTATCCTGTAGATATACGCACATATTGATCAAAGATTCACGTCAAAGATTATGTACTATTGTCAGTAGTAACAAAGCGTGAAAACAACTAAAAGTCCATTAACAAATAATTGGTTCAGTAAATTATGCTTTTTTACACATGAAATACTACAGAGCAGTTAAAAAGGGACAACCATATGTGCAGAAGGTAAGTAAGCTCCATGATCGGGAAGGTATCGTTGTTTTGTTGTTGTTCACTAATACTGTCTAAGTAACCAGAATTGTGCCTGGTACCAGGTAGATCTTCAATAAGTATTTGTTGAACAGATTAATAGAGAATAATGGTGAAATTTTTTTTTAAAGCAAAGTAAAAATAACATGCATATAGTTTGTTTGCCATGATAGGTTGAAACCTGAGGGCATACCTCTTGACCAAGAGCTACCCTAGATGTAGACTCTGATTTTCCATGGAGTTAGGAGCAGGGATAAAGGAAGCACGGTGTTTAAAAATGAATTTGAACCACTTTCGACAAAACTACTCAAGCTTCTTAGTGTGTGTAGACTCAGCCTTAGAGTAAGAGTTTATTATAAAGGTTCAAATTCACAATATTTTATGGCGAATACCAAGACTCACAATAAAACAGTAATCAAGAGACTGGGAATGATGTAAGGTTGGCCCTATAGAACAGAACAGAGAAACCAGAAAGAGATCCACACTTACATGGTTATTTGATTTTGACAAAGATGCCAAAGTAATCCAATGGGTAAAGTCTTTTCAACAAATAAAAAAAACAAAAACAGAAACATTATTTCTATATGGGGGAAAAAAGAACCTCAATCTTCACCTCATGCCATACACAAAAACCAATTTTTTTTGAGTCAGAGTCTTACTCTGTTGCCCAGGTTGGAGTGCAGTGGCACGATCTCGGCTCACTGCAGCCTCGACTTCTTGGGTTCAAGCGATTCTCCCACCTCAGCCTCCCAGGTAGCTGGGATTACAGGCACCCACCACCATACCTGGCTAATTTTTGTATTTTTAGTAGAAACAGGGTTTCGCCATGTTGGCCAGGCTGGTCTTGAACTCCTGATCTCAGGTGATCCACTCACCTCAGCCTCCCAAAATGTTGGGATTATAGGTGTGAGCCATAGGGACAGGCCAAAAATTAATTTATTATTGATAATAGACCTAGTGAAAGTTAAAACTATAAAGTCTCTAGTTTAGAAGAAAACACAGGAGAATATTTTTGGTGACACAGTATAGACAAAAGTCTCTCAGGACACAGAAAGCAATCAACATAAAAGAAAAAAGTGGATAAATTAAACTTTAACGCCAGGTGTGGTGGCTCAAGCCTGTAATCACAGCACCTTGGGAAGCCAAGGTGGGCAGATCACGAAGTCAGGAGTTCGAAACCAGGCTGGCCAACATAGTGAAACCCCATCTCTATTAAAAATACAAAAAATTAGCTGGGCGTAGTGGCAGGCCCCTGTAATCCCAGCTACTTGGGAGGCTGAGGCAGGAGAATCGCTTGAACTTCAGAGGCAGAGGTTGCAGTGAGCCGAGACTGCACCATTACACTCCAGCTCGGGCAACAATGCGAGACTCCATCTCAAAAAAAAAAAAAGAAAAAGAAAACGAATAGGCTAGCCACAAAGTAAGAGAAAATATTCGCAAAGCATGTATATTTCATAAAGGACTAGTGTCCAGAAGATACCAACAATTCCTATAACACAATAACAAAAGAAAAGACAAACAACCCAAAACAGGACACTTGTAGAGAAATAAGTTCCAAGTGATGCTTAGTGTGATGAAACAACCAGATACCTGAGAAAAGAATTAATCCAGTAATGCTATACCACCCTCATACTTTATCAAAACTCTGAATATATGAAAGAATCATTTAATATTTCAAGAAGATAACATTAATTGGCATATAGATTTGCCCATTAAAAAGTAAATTTAACATAAAAATAATTATTTCTTTTTTTTTTTAGTTTGAGTCTTGCTCTGTCACCCAGGCTGGAATGCAGTAGCCCGATCTCAGCTCACTGCAACCTCCACCTCCCAGGTTCAAGCTATTCTTCTGCCTCCCAAGTAGCTAGAATCACAGGTGTATGCCATCATGCCCAGCTAAGTTTTTGTATTTTTAGTAGAGACGGGGTTTCACCATGCTGGCCAAAATGGTCTCGATCTCTTGACCTCGTGATCCGCCCACCTCAGGCTGCCAAAGAGCTGAGATTACAGGCGTGAGCCACAGCACCCGGCAAAATAAATATTTTTATCTATGAATCTCATTCTAATTAACCGTTAACAAAGTTTGGTAATAATAACTCACCAATAAAAAGCCACATTAAAAACTGTGTTAACATATAGTTTATTTTTATTTCATAGCGTTTTAAAAAATATAAGCCACCTAATATTTTGAAAAACGTACACAGAATAATCATTTAGCTGCCACAATATTACAAAAATAAAATGACACAGAATAAATTCCACAAGAGAATAAAATAATCTCTGCTGAGTCACTCTGACTAGGAACACATAATAGTCACTAGGAAGATAAGTGGAGCAATATGGCCATTTCTTCATGACCAGTTATCACTAAAATCAATCACAGAACCTATTCCCAGGAGACCATTCCATTCACTATACAGGAATATGTGCAATATATAGATGTCAAGTTAACATCTTGAATTTAATTCCAAATACCGTTCTTTCTTTTCCTCTGGGAGACAAGTTCAATAGCAAGGTAGAATAGTGAAGACCATGGCACATCAAGCCCATGACTGGCTCACACGTCTCCCAGCTGGTTCTACAACACAAGAAAGAGAATAAAGTATACTGTGCTATCTGATATCATAGCCAGTAGCCCCATTCGGCTATCTGAATTTAAATTAATTACAATTAAACAACATTTAAAATTTACTTCCTCAGTCACAATAGCCGCATTTCACTCGCCACACGTGGCTAGTGGTTACCATATTGGACACTGCAGATATAGAACATTTCTGTCATCACAGAAAGTTCTTTTAGACAGCCCTGGATGTGGGAAGTGTTTCTTCTTTGCTTAGCTAGGATGTAGGCTGCTTATGGAAGCAGTTTTGAGAGGCAATTCTTCTCCCAGGATATTCCTAGATTGGTGGTAGAGTCACAGAAGGGAGTAAGGTAGACTTTCTTTGCAAAGACTCCCCTCCTCCATGCATGAAAGTGATGGTCTTTTTATAGGAATCAAATACACAAACCCAGACTCCACCAAAATATAACTGACAGGAAAATTAGGGAGGAGAGAAATGATGCAGATGAGGGAGCAGCACAGTAGAACATTCTTTCTCTTATACCAACCCTCCATTAAGAGGTTATGGTCACCAAGGAAGTGTGCAGACACCCAGAGCCCTCTAGAAAATCCTGATGTGTGACAAGGATATTGGCTGAGAGAGAAGGTCAGTCCTGTCAAGTGTTTTGTGAGAAAATCGGATATGCCTTCACTCTGCTCACTCTTTCAGAGGGAAGCAGTGCTGCTTGGAGCTTTGCCAGTTGCGAAAGGACTGCAGTTTTGATCTTTTTGAACTTCATGCTCCTCTGCAATTGTATTTTGTAATCAGGGTACAAACTGTTAGTTGTCTTCCCAAGATCCACCACCATCTTCTTCCTTATCAAGAGAAACTGGATTTTTGTGAAAGGCAGTTATATATCCAGCAACAAAACCTACATTTCTCAGACAATCTTTCAGATAGCAGTAGCCAATGACACAGTTCTGGCCAATGAGATGAAGGCAAAAGTTATTGGGGTGCTGAGGAAGCTCTGTAAAAGGAAGTGGATTTGAACTGGCATGGCTTGTTTTCTCTGTGGGCTCCCTCCTTCTTGTGGGGAGCTGCAGGGACCATCTTGGAACTTGGAGGAAAAAGCCAAGGGAACCTCAGCAGCCACCTTAATTAAGCCTGACACCCATGAACTGCTGAACCAACACCAGCAGCTGCCTGCCTCTAACCTCCTTGTTTCGTGAGAAAAGAACAAAGCCTCTAATTTGTTTAAGCCACTGTTCAGTCCAAAACTTCCTATTTGATTATCAAGATAACAATTCATCTTGATTCCCAATAGGAAAGTGTGATTTCCATCCGAAAGGAAAAGACATCTTGCTTGAAGAATCTGTACCTATTCAATAAATTCAAGTAACTTCAGAGTCATACTAATAAAACAAGAGACACATATAAAGGTTTTAGCTCCAACCCACCCATGTCTTCAGGATCTGTCTATACAGAACAAGAATGGCAGAAATGTTCAGGCTCATTATATAAAGTGGCTACTATTAAGGAAAATAAGGCAGTTTTTTTAACCTTAATCCATCAGAAAGCTTTTCTGCATGTCTATTAGGTTCTGATTACTGGGTTTAAATGCCCTTCTGATAATCCAGCTTCCTGTATAGGAAGATGTTCATGACTCAGACACTTAATCAGATCATTATTAACCCATAACATTATTTATTTTGTGTAGACAAAATAAAAAATGGAGGACTGAGAAATTTATTTCACTGATTCAAACAAGAAAAAAACAACATCAAAGATTTACAACTCAATTCTTAACCTTCCTTTATATGTGACACAGACACCTGACAGTGACATTCTAATGATCCTAAAGTTTTAATTGTGGGTTTAGCTTAAATATGCACAAATACCTCAGAGTAGCTGTCAAAATTAAAAACAAACTACAGCACGGTGTAGATACCTTAGGTATTACATTAGTATCCTCAGCATTCTGAAAGTCTCTAGATTAGTAAGTGTGACTTACAAAAAAACAAACATTTCCCACTATTCTAAATGGTTTAACCATTTACAATCTTTAACATTTTGGCCATTTAAAATTTAACTCTATTGCACTGATTTTGAAACTATAGACAAATTGGAAATATGGAATGTAAACTAAAAATAGAGTATTTCATATTTTGTACTCACCTAGTTCCAAGCTTCCACCCCTGCAAGTGAACCAAAAACAAATCCTGGCACCTTGCCATTCCCAGAAAAGCCAGTGCATGGCACACTCTGGGTAAATTTTCTCTCTTATTCTGTAGAATCACACCAGATGGCATCAGTTCTGCATCTACAGCTGTGCCCTAAAATTGAAGTTCAGACTTAGGAATCTACTTTATTAGACATTTTAGATTTTGCAGGTGTGAGTGTGTCATTCTCATTCAACTTAAAATGGTTGTCTTGCCAAGTAGAACTGCAGATCCATGCAATTGTAAGTTTGGAAATTACTGCAACAACCAAGATTGTCCTGATAAGATCTGAAGTCATTTTGAACAGCTGAAATTTAGAAACAATGATGAAATAATAACATTTGAAACAGAATACAAATATTACATAATAGAATTATGGCTCATTTCCTTATAATGTAAGAAATTCAGGTCAGCTTCTAACATTGCTGAAGAATCACTAAAAACCTTTTTATTGAAAATAAAACATAGGAATCTTCTATAATCAAGTTACACTTATATAATAAGCAGTTACTTTAAATGTTCTTGACTTTTCAAGTGCTTTAATGTCTAGCTCATAGTTATACAGTCTTTAAAAATAGACATGGCACATAGCAATTGTCAGAACAGGGGGTAGTCAAGGGATGGAGTAGCCAACATGTAGAAGCCTGGAACCTAGACCATTGCGGGTGTCAGAGTATTTGATGTAAGCCAAAAAGTCATAAAGGTAGCCAAAAATGTGAGTTTGAAAGTGGTTCTAATTTGGGATATTGGTCTATGTCAGATCTTAGGGAAATGATGATTGAATAAATAAATAGCAAAAGATGGCTCATCTACAGGTGTCAAAGTTTCAAAGGCAGAGTCTCCAACAAAGCAAGGACAAGACAGGAGATCAACAGCAGCAAGATCTAACAGCAAATGTGAGTTACCTTAATTCCCAGAGCTTAGAGTCAAGTTCCAAGCAGAGGTTGAGTAATAGGAATAAATATTCATTGTGGGCTAGATAAATAGGAACTTAGTCATTAATGAATTTGATGACAAGGAGGTTATAAAACGGCATTGGACACAAGTTAGAAAGGCACCCCTCCTTTCTTAGGAACCTGTGTCAGTAGAACCAGCTGAGAGACTGGATTAATACTGAGATGGCAGCAAACTACTCACCCTGACTTCTCGATAGTCTCCTGTCTAGGAAGAATCATGGGCAGGTTAAACTTCTGGATACCAGTGGTGCTGCTGGGAAGATTAAAGGATTGCAAACTCAAGAAGTCAAGCATGTGGTTAAAATAATTTGCATTCTGGTTATTCTAAAGTCTGAAATGATTGTTTTCAATCCTTACAAACAACTATAATTGTTAATTAATTACTCCCACACTCATCTTCAATGTCCATATTAACCATACAACCCTTTAACTAAATGCCCCTGCAGAGATACCAACCAATTAGAAAACTATTGTTCAAAGCACAATACAGAATCATTGCAATTGATTCAGGGAATTCAAACTGGGAATTCAAATCAAGTCTTACCATAACTCTGATAAAGAGGTGAGAGTTTGTTCATACTATAATAATTAAAGTAAACCACTTATTTCATTAAGAACAGGTCTATTTGGGGAAAGTGAAATAGAAAATGTGGGAAATTATTGATGTCTTGGGCCAAAATTATTCACCTGCGACTGTTTTTCTTTTGAAGCATTAAAATAATTGTCTTACACTTCACTTTTATATTATCAACGTAGGCAAACTTTAGTATTTCATGGTTTTTAGCCTCTCTCCATGGTCTGTCTTTGTGTCTAAAATTAGTGTTTTCAATACTACAGTTATGACTTAGCTTATCCCACACTAACAGGACTAAAGCCAAATTTTCCCTTATTGAAGACCATGTATATCTGCATCACATATTTCACCCCAAGAATCCTTTCACTGTCTTTCAAAAGGGCAGAATGATTATTAAAATTGCAAACACTCCTGACATCTCATTTAAATTTCCACAATCCTCTACTGAGACACTGATTCTTGCAATGAGTTAGGAGTCAGTTTGGCTTTGTGGTTCTGGTAGAAGCTCACCAGTTTTTGAGTGGCAGAGAGTCCTTTCATTCCTTGTACCCATTTCCCCCATCCTGAACCTACACTTTTTTAGGCCCAGGATCTTTAGAAGTTTAGTCATAACTAAGGCTAACGTGAAACCATGTGTTCACTCCCAACTTACCATTTGCAGAAAGCTTCCCTCTTTTGTTGTTCCAGCCTTCTCTTGGCAGGCCCAAACTGTTATTCCAGCTGTGGTCCTCTATGCACCAGTCAAGGGCAGAGGCTCTAGGCTCTAGAAAGAGAGACAACATAAATCTAGGGAAAAGCTTCTGAAGGACGAAGTTATTTCCCAAACTAACATTACCAAGAGGGTACTTAGGGCATACTGGTACTCGAGTTTGCTCCTGCTCGCCCATCTTCTACAAAAGCGCTAGTAATTTAACCTGAAACCACAGACCCGCTTCCTCGCTTCCTCGCTTCCTCGTCCTTTTCCCTGTTTCCCTACACTATGCAAACAGTACCTCTCTTAGCCGGCCCTCCTTGCCATCACCCAAAAGTTCACATACCGGGTAACCCTAAGGCATCTGCCAAATGACTCTCACTGTAGCGTTCACCCTCCGCTGTCCCAGATTCAAAACCCACCCTGCACAGCAATCCACAGGCACTAACAGTGGTTGGTGGCTAGAATTTGAGTGAAGATCACCAGGAGGAAGGGATTCCTCCCTCCAAATGGACCATTGAACCTTCTCTCCCCCGCCCCCAACCCCAGCACCACCAGATGAACTCCATTTACCATCTCCCAAAGAGCAAAAACATGTAAAGCAATATTTAAAATACTTCAAGTGCGCCCTGTTTCCTCATGCCAGCCGTCCCAAATCCCACACACTCTTTCTCAAAAATGTGGATATTCAGATTAACCTTCAATTTTGTTCGAAAGTGGCTGAACTGAATTGTCTGAATAATTTAGTTTTCCACTCCTTGGGGATAACTAAAATGCAGTTGGGACTGAGAAGAGCTTGCAGATGTCCAAACTCATCCCGGCTCCAAAGGGCGAATTCTCTTTTCGCCATTCCTCCCAGCCCTGGAACAGCTTGGGGTACATCCCGAAGAGCTCAGCCCAGAAAATACATACATCCACCGCCCCTGCCACCCGAACGCGCTGGCAGCCCCTGGCCTCCCACAGGAGCGGAGACGCGGGTCCCGGCGACTCACGCCAGAACGGACCCGTCAGAGCCGCCGAGACCCGCACCTGGAAGCTGGGAGGCCGCGAGGACGGAGAATCGAGGCGGAGACCCAGCCCAGAGCCCGCGCAGCTCGGTGCCCTCCCGCCAGTGCCCGCACTCGGGTCACACCGCTTGCTCTCGAGAGAAGCCCCAAGGCTCGCGGTGCACCGAGAGGCGCCCGGGCTGGAGTGCCCCGGCCGTGTTGGCCACGGAGTTCTTCAGCTGCTTGATGACCACGAAGAGCAGGAGGAAAAGTAAGAAGAGCAGGAAGAAGAAGAGCGCCAGGTAGAGCAGCAAGTTGAGTTCCCACTCCATGCTGGAGACGCCGGCGCTCGCTGGCACTGCGCGCTCCGCGCGGGCTGCAGCTGGAGGGCGAGCGCGCCGCCCGCACACCCACCTCCCCGCGCTCCCGCCCCGAGCGAGGCGCCCCGCTTTGGGCGCCGACTCCGGGGTCCGTGCTCGGCCTCCCCCGCCTCCGAGGAAACGCGCCAAGGAGCTGAGGAAATCCGGCGCCGACTCTCCCAGCTGGCACCAGAGCCTTCCGCTTCGCCGAGATCCTCTCCCGTGCTCTTGAGGACGCGAGCGACTTCCCTAGTAGCGAACTTCCGCGGGCAGGGACGCCGGGCGAAGAGGTAACAAAAGCTCAGTCTCCCAGAGGAGATCGGCACTGGTGTTTTGTAAATGATTTAAAAGTTCCACCACCAACATCCGGTAGGTCCCTAGCCCCCTCCCTTCCCAGTTAATTTATTTCGTTGTATCCCTCCGTTCCTGCTTTCCGAACGGGCTGGGGATGCCGTGGCCCAGAGACCCAAAAGATTGAAAGGTGACAGTGAAGATAGGGTTTGAAAGGCTATGAGATGGTTTTGTGCTATGAGGGGCCTGAGTGAATTCCACTTCGAGCTGTCTTGCTTTTCAGAGTAGCAGAAGCATTCGGTGTTGAGTGTACTTTTCTATAGACAACAGGTCATTTGGAAACGCATTAAGAATAAAATGTATTTCAGAAATTATATAGTACAAAGCTTTCAAATATTGGCATCAAATTCAATTTCGTTGGTGAAAAGAGGAAAACAAATTTACTCAAAGTGTTTCTTCAGTCCCTCATGCCTTTCTCTCTCTGGTTGACGTGACCCAACACCCATATCGTGCAGCTTTGAAAGCAATTCAGTGTATCTATTACTGCTTAACAAATTACCCCCAAATTTAGTGGCTTCAAACAACATAAACATTGATCATCTCTCACAGTTTCTGTGGCTCTGAAATGTGGGAGCACTGGCTGGGTGATTCATATGAGGATCCGTTCAGGTGTCAGCCAGGTCTGCCCGCAGCTGAAGGCTTGTCTGGAGGTGGAAGATCCACTTCCAGAGTGGCTCACTCACTGGCTGCCAGGTAGGGCTGGTTGTTGGTGGGAGGCCTCAGTTCTCTTCCGTGGGTATTTCCAACACAGCTGCCGGCTTCCCCCAGAACAAGTGATGAAAGAAAACAAAGCAGAAGCTGCAGTGCTCTTTACACTAGCTTCAGAAGTCACATGCTATCACTTCTGCATTATCCTACTGGTCACATAGGTCAGCCCTATTCAGTATAGGAGTCCAAGGACATGAACGCCAAGGAGTAAGGATCACTGGGGCCCATCTTGGAGTCGGCTGTGACAGCTGCTAATACAGCAAGTTATCATCGCCCATTTGTGGGCCCAACTTCATTTTATTCTTTCTTTATGAAGATACAGTACTGCCTCCTGGACTGAATTCTGGGGAGGAGGCCTTACAGCATCCCAGATTGTAATAAGTGGCTGCTCCAGGGATGACAGGGGTTCAAAGAGACAGGGTATGAAAACAATGTGTGAACCTGGAAGTCTCAGGGACCTGATTCTAGTGTCAGCTCCACCTGTCAGGGGTCACTTTTGCTCGATGACTCTCAGTCCCTTCATCTGTAACATGCCTTGCTCCTCTTTCCCTTGGATTTGTTATGAGGCTCAAAAATGAGTAAATGTTAAATAAAAACGTGTTTTGCTATATAAATGTCAGATACTGTTGTTACTTTATTACCAAGGGTCTCCAGTGTTACAAGCTACTGTAGGAAATTTCCAGGGCCTGGGCCTCTCCACCCAAACATCTTCCTGCATAAGCGTAAATAATCTTTCTTTCATTTTCTCTTTGTCTCTCTCTCTCTCGATAACATTATATTGATCCACTTCATAGGCAACGGTATGCTGGAGCTGGCTCGTAAGGACTCACAAGAGCTGATTGTTAAATTTTGTGAACCAATTGTTAAATTCTAGCTATTATTAAAAATTAAATTACAGAAACTACATTTCTGTTAACAATGAAGGTAATTAATACCTTTTAAATTGCCATTAAAAGCAAAAACTGTGATTGCCTTTGCACCAACCTCAGTACTACATTTCACTATTGTCTGTGCACTTGAGGTTATTTACTTCTGTTGTAGCTGTGTGGTGAAGATGCTGCATAGTGGTATGTTACTGCGTATCTCTTCCCAGCTGTGTTAAGTGCTGTCATGTTGGTAGCTTGAAATTAGCCATGATGAGTGGGTTCTCCCTGAGAAAATGGACAAACGCTACAAATCAGGATCAGGGAGGCAGTTGTTAGATTAACCAGCACAACACTGCTCATGGGGCTATTGAGAGAAATTTGAAGTCTTTTTTTTTTTTTTTGACTGCCCAGAATCCACACACCTCCACTCTAAGCACCACATGTTCCTACGGATGGAATTCTCCATTTTATGTAATCTTGGCAAGAAGACAGATCCCAGTGCCTACTTTCCCTTGCCACCTCCTGTTATGGAAACCAAGGGGATCAGATATATCTTTTACCCACTCCCGATACAGTGTAGGGAGGAGGGCAGGAAGAGCTATGCCTGAAACTTAGCCAAATATCGTTGCCTCCAGGATTCTGAATCTTGGGAGCTGTCAGAACAGGAGGAATGTTTGGAAGTCAGTTACATCCCAGTTGCACAGGCGCTCTAAGCACCAGAACAGTCCCAAGACTGACCTAAGCGTGGCTTCTGCCGCCTGCCACCGCAGCATCCTCAACTCCCAGCCCAGACTGGGCACTCCTGCTTTCTTTCCACTCTGTAAACTTCCACTGGCTTTCCAGGAAATCTTATTGCTGCGAGGCAGAGTGGTTAGCGCCAGTTTGCAAAGGAGAATGCTGACTAATTAAGAAAGCATTGCTTAAGTATTTTGCACGTGTTAAGCGCTCTTAATTAACAAGTTGTTTGGTAGGAAAGGCATGTCATTTGGCACATTGCCATCCAGATATCCAAGCTATCAAAGGATGAAAGTTGAAGCATGGAGAGGTTAGGTGAGCTGCTGAAGACCACACAGCTGGCACTGGCAAGTGGCACGAGAGGGATGTAAACCCAGGAAGTTTGGCTCCAGAGCCTGCACTCCCAACCCTCATGACTGTACTGCCTCACAGGGAAAAGTATTCTTTTTTTTTTTTTTTTTTTTTTCAGGCAGAGTCTTGCTCTGTCACCCAGGCTGGAGGGCAGTGGTACAGTCTCAGCTCACTGCAGCCTCGACTTCTTGGGTTCAGGCAATCCCACCTCAGCCTCCTGAGTAGCAGGGATTACAGGTGCACATCACCATGCCCAGCTAGTTTTTGTATTTTTAGTAGAGATGAGGTTTCACCTTGTTGGCCAGGCTGGTCTCGAACTCCTGATCTCAGGTGATCCACCCACCTCAGCCTCCCAAAGTACAGGGATTACAGGTGTGAACCACTGCGGCCTGCTGGGGAAAATATACTTTCATGTGCATGACCATCAAATTAATCACCATATTTTTTTCTTTTGAGCGTCAGACTAAAATGAAACACATTTCAAGAGACATATGCCTTCTGCATTTCAGCTCCTACTTTTGAAATCTTGAAGGTCAGAACTTCAAATGAGCCAGTGTTTGTCTGCAGAATGCTGGGGGAAAAGGCCAAGGGATGAAGGTTTTATGTTGCGAAGCTCAAACCCATGTCAGCCTTTCTAACCATAACTATTTAGATTATCCATTTATCTGAGCACCTTAAATGGATTTATAAGTATTAATTAAATTCTTATATTCACTCTCCATATAATCTGTACTTAAAATAATATTGCTGCCATGAAAAATAACATATTACATTTAGTACATGCTCCCAATGCTTTTCAGCCTCTGGTCATATTTATGTACCTCACGAGGCTCTGGACTTGAGTTGATATTGTATAAATGACTCCATATGAATAAAGCAGAATCTTTCTCTTCCTAAAGATGCAAATTAGTAGAAATTCATAGAAAGAAAACCCAAGCATTTTAAAAAGCAGAAAGGATACTCATTATAGATAAGAGCATAGCTGCTTCCAGCAACTAAAAGATGCACAAATGGGTAGGTGGAGGGAGCTGTGTCACTACAATCACATACCACTGCCCACAGTGTGGACCCCACATATGCTCCCACATACAGCATGCCTCGTTCCCCACTCAAAGTTAGACTTCATGCATGTTTCATCTTCTCAGTCTCCTTTCTGTGGGTCTAAAAACAACTAGATGTTGTGCCAGGGCTGCCCAAGGTCTTGGCCTATGGACGTCTATGGCATGTGGCAAGATGAGGGTTCCCCTTCCAGTTTCCTGCCTTGTTCCTCTTCGCTCTTGCCACTTACAGGAAGCAGGTCTTTGATCATAACAAGCATCAGAGGTATTTATGAGAAATGATTAATACCAAGAACAGAAGGGTTTATGTGTCTTGTAAATGTGTTTCTCTAAATTGTCTAAACTCCTAAGAAGACATCCAGAAAAAAAAAAAAAGAAGACACCCAGAAAGGGGTGTAAAAATCTACTGACACAATCCTACCTGGACTTGCCTGTTGTGGGCTCCTGGAGGATGGAAGCAGCTTCCCCAGAAGGGCAGGAGAAGAGCGGGAGACAAAAGAAAAAGATTTCCGGGCACCTTTCTAAGGTTGACTCAACTTAACCTGACATGAACCCCTCCAGAAAACAAAGAAATGTTTTGTAACATGCTCTGGACTTGAAATGTGTTGTTAACCTGACCAGTAAGACAGGTTCTTAAGTAACAGCACACCTTCTCAGGTGCTGCAGGCCATAAAAATTGAGTGATCTATAGATGATTTTTGCTTAGACGGGATCTCCTTAAAGCATGTGCTGGAGATGAGGTCCATACTCCAGGGAAACTTCCAGGCCCTAGGACACTGTCCTGGCTAGTTAGGACCTGAATCAGCCCCAGTGATCTTGGTGACTCCAATGGCCCAGAAATATCCAGCCATACTATCCATGCCTCTGTGGCACTCCACCTCCCTTGCTTCTGCCCCATACACAAAAATGCCACCATGTTCATTTCTGTGGAGGAGATAGATACAAACTGGGCCTCCTTGAAACTCATTCTTATTTGCACTCTTTATCACCCCTACAACCCTCTAGATCAGAATTAGAAAGGCTAAGAGAATGTTCACTGCTGTAGGAGAACAGAAAAGTGAATTGTTGTACCCGAGGGAGTGGTGTGAAGTTAATCAGCCTTTGCTGTGATACCCCATGATAGGATTTACTCTTTACACCTTCACCACTTCCCAGATCCTATCCTCAAATGAATGACTTCAGCAGTTATACACTGCATATAAAATGAGATGCTCTGCAGGAAATAAGTAAAATTTATATGATAAGCTATTTAAATTTAATGTAACCATTTAGGAATTCCAGTGAGAAGGAAGTAAGGAAGAGTGGGAGGAAGGGAGGGAGGGAGGAAAGACAAAGAAAAGAAATCTAAGGAAGAAATTTATTTGAGGGGTATGTGGGAAATTGTCCTATGTGGGTATCCCTTGAAATCCAGAATTCACCACTAAGAATAGTTCTATGAAAAATACTCTGGATTCTGTCTTTGATTTAGAATGTCTTTAAACACAACAGGAGATACACTAAGTCTATTCAATATTGGAAAAGAAAAATATTAAGGGACAGATTGTAATTGCAGCCAAATGCTCTATCTTCAATTTGAATTCTGCAGTAAATTATCAGGAATATTGAAAAAAGTCGTTGTGACTGTGGCTGACCCTGGACTTGATCAATACTATGTAATGTAGCAAAATAAAGAATCTGAGCATTATCGAGCAATGTATCTTTTGTTCAGCACAACTTTAATGGCAATGAAGAAACTGTTGCTGATGATGACAGGTCTGCAAGCTCCTGCATGAGTTGATAATGACCAGGAGCAAAGCTTGCACACACACACACAACAGAAAAATTGTACAGTCCCGAGGGGGAAAAGAATCAATAAAAGTAGATTTTGTCCGTAACTCCTACATCCTTAGTGAAACACTAGCTTGTGAGATTTAACCACCTCAACACCTAGGACTTGCACTCCCAAACCTGGTAAACCCAAGCTGCCTTCCAGACATGTGCAGGTAGACACTGTTTCACATACTGGCAGCAAACACACTTAGGTCCCAGTCTCAGCCTTAGATACTCTACCTTGTACTACACCATATATTGTTGTGCTGCAAGTGGCAACAAGATATTTTGAAACCTATGGACTTGGACATGTATCCTGACTTCATCTCTTGCTCTCTGAGTGACATTGGATATCTTTGGTTGCCTATCAAGTGCCTCATCCCTCTTTCTTCTTTATTAATAGAATCCTGACTTTATTTAGGTATCTACCTCTTCCCCATGCATCCCATGTGACTTAGGAAACTGTTCCAGGGAAGTGGGTCCAGAATGGTCTAAAATTCATTCAGGGAATATGCAAACTTTTTCTGTCCAGAAGGGTACACATGATGTATATTGATCTAATCTAATTGAAGTATTTCAGTCAGTGTCCAACAAAGAAAACAAAACCACTGTAAGTATCTAAAGTAGGGGAATTTAATACTGGTTAAACTAGCAAAATTGGTTACAAGGCTGCTGAATGGTAGGAGGAGTCAAAAGGAGACAGTAGGTTTACCACAAGATTGTAGCTCTCCTGGACCAGAGGAGCAAAGAGGAAAATGGGATTACACAGAGTCCGTGATCACTGTATCAGGAAAGCCGCTACAGTGTCCATGGCTGCCACTGCCAGTGGAGACGTCAAATCTCCCAGCTAGATCCAAGGACTGGGCTCACCAGCTACCTCCCAAGACACCACCAGAAGCCAGGAAACAAAGAAATCTTCTCCCTTCCTCTCATCTTCCAACCTCCTGGCAGTGCCTCCCATTATGACATTATCTAATAGGAAGCGAGGTAGCAAGGGAGTCTAGGCTCTCAGCAAGATGGTCGAGAGGAGAGAAAGGCAAGAACGAAGCTGAAATACAACAGGCACTACCCAGCACAGGAAGTACACATGATCCACACACTGGGGAGAGGGTTCTCTCTCATGCATGTCAAAGATAAATAAATAAGAATAGCAGCCCAGTTTCTGGTGGCAGCCACTTTATGTCCGTGGGGAGAACCAGCCACAGGATGCAGCTGACTTGAGAAATGGCACAGCAGAGAGAACCTGCTTCCCTGATGGCATTAATGGGCCAGTAAATCCGTCATCTTGAAGGCTTGCCTCCCTCTGGGCATTCTATTTTGTACAAAAATACATTTCATTGTGTTTAAGCTGGCTTGAGTTTATTATGAACTGCTAGAGGTACCCTAAGATACATTCAAAAACCTCAGTTTCTTTATCTGTCAAATGGGGCTAATAGCATACTAACGACATTTGCTTGAGAAACAGTGTTGTAACTGTTAAATGGAATAATGCATGTAAAGCACCTGGCATTTAGTAGACACCTAACAAATGGTAGTTTGTATTATTATTATTACTATCATTGTTAATGGAGGTAACAATATTTCTGTGTTGCCATGTAAATATAGCTTAATAATAAATGTGGTCAGCCACAGACTGCCAGCCCTCCATCCCTGCCACATACAGCTTTCCATGCTGAGGCCTACACACCACCATCCACCACACAGCCTCCACCTCCCTTTGGTCTTCCTTGTAAGAACACCGGAGCCACCACCAGGACCTGGAGACTGGATCGTTCTGGAGCCCTTCACCTCCCATGGCTCTACTTGCCATACCTCTCTATGGAAGGGGTAGGATGATGTGGAATGGAACCATGATGAGAAACTGGTAAAACAGCAGAACCAGTAAGGTGGCCTAATCTTCAGATCATCTGGAAACCAGACCATGAGAACTAGGAGAGTAAGCTGAGTACAAAGCAGTACGTTTACATGTTTTAAAAAGTGTTGAGTCTTTACTGAAATTATCTAAATAGGCCACTGAAATTACCTAAATTACAAAACAACCCTGGGTTGTGTGACTTTCTTGAGAATCATTACCTGAATGAGCAGGTGTGAGCAGCTTGCATGAAGTGGCGGCCATAGAATCTGGCATGTGGAGCATCTCTTTGACAAGACTTGAGTTGCCATCCTAGGCTTTAGGCTGGCAACTCATGTCCACGGGGTTGACTTTCCATGGTCACCAGTATACTACACACATCTTTGGGTTATCTTACTCTTCCCATAGACTGTACCAAACCATCTACCTGTTTTCCCTTCAATTATTTGTATCATTCTTTTCAATAAAGTAAGTTTTTAGCAGAAAAAAAAGGAAGGAGTGAAACCCTAGCCCTAAACTCCTTGAGGGGATGGATTTGAGGTTTCCTCTTGTCTCCACCTTGGACCAGCCCAATGATTAAACCTCGTTTGACCAAGAGCTCATGCCTGTAATCCCAGCACACAGGGAGGCTGAGGCAGGTGGATCCCTTGAGATCAGGAGTTCAAGCCCAGCCTGGCCAACATGGTCAAACCCTGTCTCTACTAAAAATACAAAGAATTAGCCAGGCATGGTGGCGCATGCCTATAATCCCAGCTACTTGGAGGCTGAGACATGAGAATTGCTTGAACCCGGGAGGCGGAGGCTGCAATAAACTGAAATCACGTCACTGCACTCCAGCCTGGGTGACAGAGCAAGACTTCGTTTCCAAAAAAAAAAAAAAAAAGCACGAAGGAAGGAAGTTCCCAAATGATTCTGATAATCAACCAATATGGGAATCACTATTCTAGTTCAATTTCTTTATACTGCAGATAAAGACCTTGAAACCTAATAAGAATAAGTGACTTACCTAAACTCAGACACAGAGGAAGTACAAAATTCAAAACTGCAAGTCGGGTTGACTCTTGGGTAGTTATGTTCTTTCCACCAGACTATATTGAGAATTCCTTTCTTCTCTTCTTTTTTTTTTTTTTTTTTTTGAGATGGAGTCTTTGTGTGTTGCCCAGGCTGAAGTGGAGTACAGTGGTGCGATCTTGGCTCACTGCAACCTCTGCCTCCTGTGTTCAAGCAATTCTCCTGCTTCAGCCTCCCTAGTAGCTGAGATTACAGGCATGTACCACCATGCGCAGCTAACTTTTGTCTTTTCTTTTCCTTTTTCTTTTTTTTTAAAGACTCAGTTCCACTCTTGTCCACCAGGCTGGAGTGCAATGGTGCGACATCTGCTCACTGCAACCTCCGCCTCCCGGGTTCAAGCGATTCTCCTGCCTTAGCCTCCCAAGTAGCTGGGATTACAGGTGCCTGCCACCATGCTTGGCTAATTTTTAGTAGAGACAGGGTATCACCATGTTGGCCAGGCTGGTCTCAAATTCCTGACCTCAGGTGATCCGCCCTCCTTGGCCTCCCAAAATGCTGGGATTACAGGCGTAAGTCTCCGCACCAGGCCCTTCCTTCTCTTTTTAACTATGCAGCAGTTTTCCTAGAGTTAGATTTGTTTTCAAAATGGTAATTTTGTCTCTGGATTAGAATTAATTAAAACCCATACTGAACTTTTTAAAAATTATCAATTCAGAATACAATAGACTGCAATGTTTCATCTAAGAGAGCTCAAAGAAAAAAATTCTTCAAAAAAGACAATTATAATTTTTCAATAAAAAATATTAACTTTTTTTAATTTAATGTAAATAACATGTCTTACCACAGTACCTGGAAGTTCTGCAAATGAATCACTCACTTGAAAGGTTTTGAATATGAAGCTAACCTTCTCCTGTCTGTGTTAGATCCTCTCCATTTGCCTTTCTGGTCCACCCTCCACCCTGCTGTGTGTCCCATTAGCTCATATTGATCACCCCTTGCCCTATACCCTCTGTTAGGCTTTCTCCAAGGGAAGCACCATTGGAGGATGGACACAGAGAGAGGTTGTGGTATTTATTCCCTGGCCCCTCCCTGCTAGGCTGGAGGTTAATCATAGCTGACTCCCTCCACCAGAATCCTCAGTATCCAGTAGCTGCTGATCTCACCAGGTTTCAGGACCCACCTTCTCCCTTTCCCTCTTTGAGATTATGGATGGTAACAGTTTCCCACTGTTGCTGTCATCCCTTCATTACCAACTGCTATGGACTAATTGTTTACTATAGTCTGAATGTATCTCCTCCAAAATTCAAATATTGACAAGGTGAGAGTATTAAGAGGTGAGGGCTTTAAGAAGTGATTAGGTCATGAAGGCTTTTCCCCCATGAGTGGAATTAAGGCTCTTACAAAAGAGGCTTCTTGCAGCATTCATTTGGCTAGCTTGCCCTTCCACCTTCCATCCTGTGAGCGCACTGCATGCCGCCCCATAGTAGCACGTAGCCCTCACCAGACAACCAAACCTGCAGCACCTTGATCTTGGACTTTCCAGCCTCCCGAACTGTGAGAAATAAATTTATCTTCTTTACAAATTATCCAGTCTCAGACATGTTGTTCTAGCAGCACAAAACAAACTAAGATAATATTTGTGTCCCCTTGCCCCAATTCATATGTTAAATCTTAATCCTGGATGCATAGGAGGTGGAAGCTTTGATAGGTTATTAGGTCATAAGGGCAGCACCCTCGTGAATGGGATGAGTGCTCTTAAAAAGAGACCACAGAGAGCTCCCTCACTCCTTCTGACATGTGAGGACACAGTGAGAAGACCACCGTCTAGGAACCAGGAAGTGGGCTCTCACCAGACACGTAATCTGAGGGCACCTTGACCTTGTGCTCCCCAGCCTCCAGGACTGTGAGAAGTAAGTTGTTGTTTAAGCCACCCAGTCTATGCAACTTTTGGTACAGCAGCCCAAACAGAGTAAGACACCATCTCTTTGATCATCCCTTTAGAGGATGCCTGTCTCTTGGCAGGCCCCTGAGTGATACTCCACCCAGGTATTTCTCTTCTGCCTCTGCATCCCTTGAGGGATGGCATTCTAGATGGCCTCACTGTGGATTAGCTGTGTGTCTTCAGGAAAACTGTTTAACCTTTCTGACACTAAAGTTCATCAATAGCAAAAATAAAACGTTGCAAGATTGTTTTAAGAATCAAATGAGATACTTATGTGAAAGTATTTTATAATGATAATCTACTACACTAGAGGTAAAACAAATGATTGATGTTTGTTTTTAATTTTATTAATTTTTACATATAGAGGTACATTGTTGACACTTTTCCTGTTTCAAAAAAATTCAATGTATCAGGGGACTGAAAGAGAAGCTATTTTATGTACAAATGCCTGTGCAGTAAAGTGACGAACTAATATTGACTCCATCCCTACTGTCTGGTAAAACAATCTCATAGCTTTTTCTGTGGAAATTGTGAATCTGCTTGTGTGATTACCTTGATGGAGGGGGTGTTCACATCATCCAGGTACTCTCCTGAAATATTTGGAAACATTATAATCCTTTTGATTTGCATCTAGATAAATGTTTCTTGTAGACAGCACTTTTTTTCTTTTCTTTTTCTTTCTGAATACCTTCCTACTTCCTTTTAAGTCTATAGACAGTGGTATTACATATAGTCTCATTCTCATGCAACCATCACCACCATCCATATCCAGAATTTTTTCATCTTGCAAAACTGACTCCATACCCATTAAACAACTGCCCATTTCCTCCTTCCTCCAGCCCCTGGCAACAGCCATTCTACTTTCTGTCTTTATGAATTTTACTACTCTAGGTACCTCATGTAAGTGGAATCAGTCATTTTCTTTTCTGTGACTGGCTTATTTCACTTAGCTTAATGTGCTCAAGGTTCATTCATGTTGTAGCATATGTCTGAATCTCTTTCCTTTTTAAGGCTGAATAATATTCTGTGATGGTTAATTTTGTGTGTCAGTTGGACTAGGCCATGGGGTGCCCAGACATTTAGTCAAACGTTATTCCAAGTGTGTCGGTGAGTGTGTTTCAGGATGACATTCACATTCTCCTATTGGTTCTGTTTCTCTGGAGAACCCTGACTAATACATATTCCATTATATGCATATATCACTCCTGTAGATGTATGTTATTTTGATTAAAACTGTAGTTTCACCATATGATCTAAAACATTAATCAGTTTTAGTCATAAGTTATAGGAAAGCATACACATATCCTCCTGGACTATTTCCTGTAGAGTTTAAATATGCTTAACATAAAAAGCCACAATGCTGTTTTGCATATATGAATAATATTTCTACTTGGTTTTCTATATTTAGAGAGGCCAGTTCTGCAGTGGCTAAAGTATAGGCTTGGTATGATTGTCTTTGTAATATGTCATATTAGAAGGCCCATTGTCAGGAATACCAATTGTAATTTACAGTAGAAATGCTTGGTGAGAGATTCTAAGGCTTCTAGTTGAAAATATATCTGGAAATTCATTTTGTTATCCCCGTAATAACCCAGCTATCAAATGACTGCCTACCAAGCCTCCCTCTGGCTTTTGTATCAGCCATCTGGAAGCCACTGTGAATCTATCCAAGAAAACTTCTAACCCTCCCCTCTGAAATCATTCCCGACTAGAAGCTGCTGGCTTGAAGAGAGAGATCTTTTTATCACTTTATACTTATATACTTTGTTGTAGCTTAGTGGCTCTGGACACCTAAACACCAAGATGATCAGCATCACAGAGATGGCCAACTTGAAAGCATTTTTTTTCAAAAATTCAAAAGCTATGTTTATAAATTCAGCAACAGGAAATTGTCTTATCTTTTTTTATATATATAACCTGTGAATCATTATGAAAAGAAAATATTCTGGGCGTTTGTGAAACTCACGTTATTTGAACACTAATGCTGTCTTGAGGCTTTCTTCTGCTCCATCACAGATACTGTTGGTTGAACTAAGTGATGCTATTATAGTCATTACTCAACAATGAAAAAGAGGCCTTGTGACATCTGAAGAAAATGCATATTCCTTGTCACTGGTACACATCTGGCTCTTGTGTGTGTCCCCTCATAATCATGACCTCTTCAGGTTCTGTATGGCTGAGCTGGTGGGCTATGATTTTCACTATATATCACCAAGAATTATGTTTCTCCACCCACCCCAGCTGTGGTTGAACCGTTTCTCACCTGCAAGAAGAAATGAACACACAACTCATTATAAAAGCTCAGCACCTGCTACTTACATATTTTTCACATTTAATGTTTTCATCTATCTGTGTATCTTGTCAGATGAAAAAGTCTTTTGCAAGAGGAAAACAGCTATATATCAGTTTCATCGTTTTGCTGATGCCTTACTTATATTTATTGGTATGACTTTTCCTCCTGCTCCAAATTTCTTCAGATTGTCTGGTTTGTGGAAAGAGTATTAGTTGAAAGCCTCAGAGGCCTGGATTCTCACCATCCCCTGCCAGCATAAGCCATACAACATTGCACATCTCTTTAACTTCTCCGTGCTTCTGTTCTTCAAATTGAGGGATTAAACATAATTATCTCCATATCCTTTCTAGTTCCAAAATTCAAGTGGCTTATTTTTACTGCCAAAACCAGGGATGGTGGAAGAGAGAGATTATCGGAGTGAGTTGCTGCCAGCTGCCAGGATGACAGAATAGGCAGGGAACCCAGAGCTCCTTCTTTCAGGGGAGTCATTGGCTCCAGGAAGGGCCTCTGACATATTTGCAGAAGAGGTTCCTTCACCACCACAGCTCACTGCTCCTTCCAGCCATGACATTATTCCTTTTATTAATACATTAAGTAAGTCGGGTTATTCACGTGTCACCTACGTATCAGCCACCTTTTCACTGTGTGCAAACCACAAAGCAGGACTCACCACAACATGTTGTTTCCCTCCAGGAGAAAAATCACTGCACAAAGCTCAACTGAACAATGTAGAGAGCACCTGGAATTGCCTCCTTTTAATAACCTTTCTTTCCCAGCAAAGTTGCCACTTCTCCCTCCTTTCCTTTCTTTGTTATGCAGGAAACCTGGGTGCCAACCTGAGCTAACTTCTACCTGTAGGTTTATCAAATTGCCTTCTAAATAAAATTGTCTCTGCTCCCGAGGAATTCTCCTGCTAGCTGAGATGAAGATATTTTTCCCCTGAGTATTACCTATACCTCTTCAACTTCTCTGATCCAGCCCAAACCATTTCCAAGTAGAAAAGGATGTGAAAGAAAGAAAGCTGTGTTGATAAGACCTCCCAGCTATGCTTCTGAGGACAGGGCTTCACACACTGTGGCATGCAGTTTTCAGTCTCTTTCAGGTTATTTATTCAAATAAATAAAAATTCATTTGTACAGGCTGAAGAATGAAACTGTCTCCATCTCTACCACCCTAAGAAAAAGTCTTCTCTTAGTCTTTATTCAATTTTGAACAAAAATTGGGCTTATCTTACAAATTCCTTTTTAAATACTAAAGAGTATTAGGCCGGGCTCGGTGGCTCAAGCCTGTAATCCCAGCACTTTGGGAGGCAGAGATGGGCAGATCAGGAGGTCAGGAGTTTGAGACCAACCTGGCCAACATAGTGAAACCTTGTCTCTACTAAAAATACAAAAAAATTAGTCGGGCGTGGAGGTGGGCACCTGTAATCCCAGCTACTCCCGAGGCTGAGGCAGGAGAATCTCTTGAACCTGGGAAGTGGAGGTTGCAGAGAGCTGAGATCGCTCCATTGCATTCCAGCCCGGGTGACAGTGCAAGACTCTGTCTCAAAAAATAAATAAATAAATACTAAAGAGTGCTAATAGAACTTTTGTTATCAAGCAGCTGACAATTCATTATTTTATATCTTTTTTAACATAATAATAATTATTTCACAACAGTCTTTTTTTTTTTTCTTCTTGAGACCAAGTTTCACTCTTGTTGCTCAGGCTGAAGTGCAGTGGCGAGATCTCAGCTCACTGCAACCTCCATCTCCTGGGTTCAAGTGATTCTCCTGCCTCAGCCTCCCAAGTAGCTGGGATTACAGGCACCCACCACCACACCCAACTAATTTTTGTATTTTTGATAGGGACGGGGTTTCACCATTTTGGCCAGGCTGGTCTCGAACTCCTGACCTCAGGTAATCTGCCCATCTTGGCCTACCAAAGTTCTGGGATTACTAACGTTAGCCACGGCCCCTGGCCTCACTACAGTCTTATAAATCTATTATATTTGGTGTGCTATTTGATATTTATTCATTTCTATAAAGATTTGCAGATTTACTCTGCCAATGTGACATTTGCTCCCAGCTTCAACACAAGCAGAATGCTAATGTAAGGAATGACTATTTTGTCTGCCATCCTTTGATAAACTGTTGATAATAATAATTGTCAAATAATTCATACATAATAGCAATGTGTTTCTATGCTATGAGCTATGATTTTTTAATACTATGAAATTAAATTGTGAAATAAACTTTGTAGAGATGTCAAAATTATACTCTCCCAGTGAAATATATAAGGGATAAAACAATATTACGTCCTTTCACTGAACTGTTAAATAAAGACAGTCGTCTTTTTCTAAAGGAAATATACAAATTATTTAAATCTATCACTGCAGATTCAACTTTGTCAAAATTTAACAGTTATTAATCTGGTATGTCTAGCCTTTTTAAAAGGCACATGTGAAAAACATTGTTTCATAGTCAAGTGTGGCGACTTAGTCCCTGGGCTATGGAGCCAGCTGCCTAAATTAATCAATCTTGGCTTTCCTCCTAACTAGCATGTGAGTTCAACTCTTGGTGACTCAGTTGCCTCATCTCTAAAATAGAGGTGATAATATGAGAGCATCATTGGGTTGTTGTGAAGATTAAGTAGTTTAATACATGTAAAATGCTTAGAACATTGTCAAGAACATAATAAGCACTCAGTAAAGGTTAACTATGATTCTTATTGTTAACACGTAACAAATCAGGATATTAACCCACCAATGTCAGTGCCAATCTGCGAACATACTTGTGAAGACAGAAACCAGCTGTATGCTTCATTGCCCTCCTCATTAATCACTTTCACTATTCTCCAGCTATTGTATCTGCTGGTATGTGGTATGCTTATAGGTTTTTTTTAGCATTTTTTTTTTTTGAGACAATACTTTCACTCTTGTTGCCCAGGCTGGAGTGCAATGGCATGACCTTGGCTCATTGCAACCTCCACCTCCCGGGTTAAAGTGATTCACCTGCCTCAACTTCATGAGTAGCTGGGATTACAGGTGCCTGACACCACACCTGGCTAATTTTTGTATTTTCAGTAGAGACAGAGTTTCACCATGTTGGCCAGGCTGCTCTCAAACTCCTGACCTCAGGTGATTCACCCACCTCCGCCTCCCAAAGTGCTGGGATTACGGGCATGAGCTACCACACCTGGCCTAAACTTTTATATATACATCTATCTATAGGAAAATATAGGTATTTTTTTTAGAGACAGAGTCTCATGACATTGCCTAGGCTAGCCTGTAACTACTGGGTTCAAGCAATTTTCCTGTCTCAGCCTCCTGAATAGCTGGGACTATAGGCATGCACCAAGGTCCCTGGTTATTTTTTATGTTTAAATTTTTGATGCATCCAGAATTTAATTTTTGATAAGGTGTAGAGATCCATCTTTTTTTTTCATTTGACTACCCAGTTCTCCAATAATCACTTATTCAGTGAATAATCCATCTTTTCTACCACATTTTCCTTATTCATTCACTCTCCACAACCATAGACCAAAAGTCTTCATTCAGATATACCTGAGGATATATGAAGACTTTCTAAAGGGCACATGAAGGTCAGATACAATGGTTCGTGCCTGTAATCCGAGCACTTTGGGAGGACAAGGTAGGAGGATTTCTTGAGCCCAGGAGTTCAAGAGCAGCCGGAACAACACAGTGAGACCCCCCCTTCTCTACAAACAAATCAAAATAAATGAATAAATAAAGGCACATGAACATAGTTAATTTGATGACTATGTCCAGATACTCAACTTCCACATACTTTTTGCTAAAATTATTTGTCTAAGAAGATGTCTGTCACCAAGGATACCCCTGCCTCTCTTTTTTCCTCTCTCTCACCTTTATTTCTCAGAGCAGTTTTAGGTGCACAACAAAAATGAGCAGAAAGTACAGGGTTTTCTCATATACCGCCCCCTCACTGCACACACAGCCTCCCTATCAGCAGATCACTATCACTGTCCCCCACCAGAGCTGCACATTTGTCTCCACCAGTGAACCTGCAATGAGTACGTCATCACCCAGAGTTCATAGTGCACATCAGGGTTCATTCCTGGTGTTGTATACTCTATGGGTTTGGACAAGTGTAATACACAACAGGTATCCACCAGTACAGGGTCACACAGAATAGTTACACTGCTCTAAAAATCCTCTGTGTTCCACCTATTCATTCCTGCCTCTCTCCTAATGTCTGACAATCAGTGATCTTTTCACTGTTTCAATAGTTTTGCCTTTTCCAGGATGTCATATAATTGGAGTTACACAGTATGCAGTCTTTTTAGATTGGCTTCTTTCACTCAGCAATAGGTCAAGGGTCTGTTTTCATAGTCTGCTTTCCAGATGTTTTTCCCACCTTAACAATCTCTTACTGACTCCTAACTTACCCTAACTCCTATCACACATTGCCAAATCAAGAGGAAATCCAGCAATTCCTTTGATCAAGGCACCATAATACATCCTCTCCTATCCCCTCATTAAGAGATAGGTTTCCAATAAATTTTACTTTTTAGATGACCAGAAACAAGCTCTTTCTCACTGCACAGCTTCGGCGGCTCTCTCCCTACTCCATCAGCTTCTAGTCAACATCAGCCTCATTGAGCTCCAACTATTTTATTTTTCTAAGACAGTCATCCCACCTCTAGGAAACATCTAGGAAAGTGCTCCCTGTCTCCTCTCCGTGCCCCAGGTTTCTATAAGTAGGGTCCTGAGCCTACACAGCCCTCTCTATGGGATGATAGTTTGTGAGATTCTGTGTGCTTTGCTACTGTCTCTTTGATGTAAGACTTCCCAATAAACCTTGCTTACTGCTCCCTCTGTGTATCATCCAGGGGGATTGTACCATCTAATAGTCATGTAAGAATGGTTTACCAAAATTTATAATGTATGCTGTTTTAATCAAATGTATGTTACCAGTATTTAGAATAACAAGGAAATCCAAAAGAAATTGTTTTACACATAGGGTCACAGGACATATATTTTATATGAAGAACGGTAAAATTACCAATTGAAGATGTTCAATATATATATATTACTTTAGGATAAATATCTACAGGAGATGTAGAATAGAAATGGAAGTTGAGAGAGAAAAAGGATGATGTGAAGTTTCTGACTGTTGGAGAGGAGCTTGTTTATTAATGTTTTAAATGGATGGCAGTGATGGGTTCCAAATTACTGTGGTATTTGTATTTCCACTGGAGAGTGATAGAAACACTTCATTTTAAACTATAAATATTTGCAATGTGCCATAAACAACTTCCTTTGCTACTGTTTAAATTTATGATGAAATATTTTCAATGTCAATTTTTTTTATTTTCTGAAAGAGAGAAAAGAAGAAAGAAAGAAAGAGTGAAAGAAAGAAAAAAAAGAATGTAAGAGAGAAAGAAAGAGGAAAAGAAAGAGGGAGAGAGAATGGGATTCTTGTTCTATTGCCCAGGCTAGAATGCAGTCTAAAAATGGGTATTAAAAACCTCTTTTATGCCAATAATTGTGCTTAACAATGGAGACAGGAAGGAATAAG
>CAUYLG010043967.1:0-33750 GCA_963573385.1 Cacajao melanocephalus
GGTTTAACTAATAGATAAATTAGCCATATGTATATCACCATCAGGTTATATATCTTAAGTATGATTTTAAAGGTTCAAGGGACTTAAGCTTAGTGGCACAAATGCTCTGTAGAAAAATAAAGCCTTAAGTTTTTATCAATAAAAAAAAAAAAAATTTACTACTCAAATCCAGCTAGTACCCAAATTATATACTCTTTAAACATATTCTAAAAAATTGAATTTGGAGTTTAGGTATTACTGATCCAAATGAGTCCTGTAAAATTAACTTCCAGAACCAGGTTCTCAGAGAGGCCACCATTACCACCTTCCGTATTAGGGAAAACAGGCCTTTTAAACAAAGAATTTATTGGCAGGCAGAGAAGCTGTATGAGGTAAAGACCAAGACGATATATGGCTAGCCTATATTGACTTTCTGTCCATCAAATAATTGGAGGCCATTGGGGTGTTGACATGAAACATCAAGTTTATGCAGAACTTGAGGTTCAGCTATCTGACACGGTTTGGGGGAAGAGGAGGAGTGGGTCTATCTGAAAGCAGAAATAATACTTTTATGAGGCTTAAGAATTTTTATTACTTAAAAACAAAATTTCTGAAAGTTCCTTTCTCTGGCTTCTGATTAAATGGCTTACTCTTCAATAACCACCTTATGAAAGCACTAGATCGTTGTCTTGATTTTCAGAAACAGAAAATTTCTGAAAGTTCCTTTCTCTGGCTTCCAATGAAATGGCTTACTCTTCCCTAATCACCTTATAAAAGCACTGGATCATTGTCTTGATCCCAGAAACTTTGTCCCAACTATAGTTACTATTTTGAGCATCTGTATTCCTGTTTGAAAACCTTAAGCTTGCTTTCTCTGATGGCCAATGAATAAAACTCTCAAAGTGGTGTGATTCATTACTTCATTCATTCACTAGATATTTATTAAACCTCTACTATGTGCCAGGCACATTTTTGAAACCCACTAATTAGCAATTTGTAATGATAATTTATCTCTTAACTATCTATGAAAAAAATAACTTGCCAGGATTTGAAATCCTCAGGACAAATGAGATGAAAAGATCATCACTTTTTTATGTTCTTTCAAATGGTGTGTTTGCATATAGCTGCCATGTGTTGACCACAGTGATTATCTGTGAAACAAGGTAAATTATGGCATTAGCTTGACCATTCCTTATCAGACTTTGGTACCACATGTACTAAAATAAAGTTCTGTCCACACCTTTATAAAATATTATCTTGCTCAGACATGATGGCCCCTCCACACCTGGCCCTCACTCCTAGTCATTTCAAAGTTTACAATTATGTAAAGTAACTTCTCAGAAAATTTCAAGCAAAACAAAGTCACTACAAGAAAAACTTGGTATACACCAGGTTTTTATTGAGGACAAAAACCGTGACACAATTACAAATGGAACTCTTGAGGTAGAAATGGTAAACTAGGAATAAAATTGTTTTCTTTTCTTTTCTTCTTTTTTTTTTCTTTTGAGACAGGGTTTGGTTCTGTCATCCAGGATGGATTGCAGTGGCACAGTCTCGGCTCACTGCAACCTCTACCTCCAGGGTTCAAACGATTCTCCTGCCTCAGCCTCCTGAGTAGCTGGGATTACAGGCACATGCCACCACGCCCGGCTAAGTTTTGTATTTTTAGTAGAGATGGGGTTTCACCATGTTGGTCAGGCTGGTCTCTAGAACTCCTGACCTCATGATCCGCCCACCTCGGCCTCCCAAAGTGCTGGGATTACAGGCGTGATGCCCGGCTGGAATAAAATTATTTTCATGGTCAGTGACATCTTAGCCATTGATAGCTGTGCCTAGTTACAGAGCAGGAAATGGAGAGCCTTGGTGATAGAAGAAATCCTAAAAAGTCACCTATTTTATCTCTTTGGCCTAAGACAGGATAAAGTGGAATTTACAGCAATAGAGTTATCAAGCATTATCATCACACCAAGTGGATTTTATAGTTTGAGAGCTGAATTCCTCTGTGAAATATTGATGTTACAAGAATGTTGTTTATATTAATAATTCATTTATAAAATTGAGAATATTTCTTACATTTATAACAGTGTTGTGTTTTCCTGAGTTTTTCAAGATATGTTTCACTTCTGTATTTTGCTGACTCAGGAAAACTATTTATTAAAACTCTAGTTTGTCAGGCACTGAAGATAGAAAGATGAGTAAAATCTAATCTCTGTACTCAAGAGGGTTATATAATAAATCGTGATGGTCATTCTTACATGCCATGTTGTACAGATCTCCAGATGGCTTAGGCTTAGTATTAAAAGGAAATGTTTAATGGGGGGGAAATTGAAACCCCAGAAAAAGCCATGAACTTCCTTCCTGAAAATATTTCTGCCATTAAAAGCATATTTGGTCTTGGATGTGATTCTTTTTGTGAAAGTGCAAGTTGAATCAGACATTAGAAGTTGGATATAATCTTCTAATGTTACTAAACATCAAATTATTTTTAAATATTTGTATTTGAACATTTATAGAAAAGAGATTAGACTTACCTGTTTTATCCAGAGAACAGAAGTAAGACTCAGAAATTGAAAAAAATGGAAATATTTTATGTCATTGTAAGAGTGGGAACTGGTACATGTTTTCTTCCTCTTCAATATGGAAATAACTGTATTTGCTAATTATGTGTTCATTATTAAAAGAAAAGGGGAAAAAGTAAAGCAGACAATATCAAAAAGTAGAAGGAAAAAGGCAAGAAAGTATTCTCTTTCTTAAAATGATATTTACACTTTTGATGGATATTCTGATTATTTTTGTGTATATTTTTATCATATACATATGTTTATATCAAAGCGTGAACATTTTTCTGTGTCAATAAATTTATATTGACAGTGTTATATTTAATTCCTGAAAACTATTCCATCGTGTGGAAACCCTGTTATTTAATTTCCCAGTCCTTTTTAGAATTCCACGTTGTTTGCAGTTTTTCTGTTACAGATACTCCTATGATGACTATCTTGTTGAATTTTTGCATATATCATTAATGTTTCCCTTAAGAAAAATTGCTGAAAGTATGATACCTACATATAGACGTTTCTTAAGAATTCAAATATAATGGCAAGTTACCCTTGAAAAAGCTTGCACATATGACACTCCTATCAAAATGAGGCATCATTTACTCATTTCCCATAATCTCAACAATGCTAGTTATTATTAGTTTTCTTCATCTTTGCTAACTTGACAGGTAAAAAATGAAATTTTATTTTAACATGTATTTATTTGATTACTACTGTGATGTCCAGTGTCTTTTCATGTGTTTATTGACCAGCAATATGTGTATTAACCGATATTTTCTGACAATATTTTTGTTTAACTTTTTAACATTTAAGTTTGTATTCTATCTAAAATATAATTTGATGTAAGGGATGAGATAAAACTCTTTTTTTTTTTTTTTTTTTTTTTTTTGAGATGGAGTCTCACTCTCACCCAAGCTGGAGTGCAGTGGCATGATCTCAGCTCACTGCAGCCTCTGCTTCCCAGGTTCAAGCAATTCTCCTGCCTCAGCCTCCCGAGTAGCTGGGACTACTGGGACTACAGGCCCATGCCACCACGCCCAGCTAATTTTTTGTATTTTTAGTAGAGACAGGATTTCACCATGTTAGCCAGGATGGTCTCAATCTGCTGACCTTGCGATCTGCCCACCTCGGCCTCCCAAAGTGCTGGGATTACAGGTGTGAGCTACCACACCCAGCCAACTCTTTACTTTTTTAATCAAATAATTAACAAAAGTGTGCCAATGCCACTTATTAAAAACTCTAGCAAGGATATCCCATACTTCAATACACAGATAATAAAGTACTGACAGTTATTCCTCCAAAAAAAGAAAGAGCATTTCATGGTCAAATAAGTTTGGGAAAGGATAATACCAAAATAGTTAAACTTTTTTGCAGCCAAACTTTCATTAGCTTCCAGTGTGTTTGTGTGCATTAGGAGTTAGTATTTCCTAATTTAATTAACCATGTAATCTTTTTTCTTTTTTTTTTTTCTTTGAAATGGAATCTCACTCTGTCACGCAGGCTGAATTGCCGTGGCCTGATCTCAGCTCACTGCAACCTCTGCCTCCCTGGTTCTCCTGTCTCCCGGGTTCTCCTGCCTCAGCCTCCTGAGTAACTGGGATTACGGGAGCACAGCACCACTCTCAACTTGTTTTTGTATTTTTAGTAGAGACAGGGTTTTGCCATATTGGTCAGGCTGGTCTCGAACTCCTGACCTCAGGTTATCTGCCTCCCTCAGCCTCCCAAACTGCTAGGATTACAGGTGTGAGTTATTTTTTTAACCATGTAATCTGACTTCATAGGTACTTCAGGAAGTAACTGTGAAAGCCTATGGAATTGAGCTGTCTAGTACACTAGCATAAGCCACATGTGGCTATTTAAATTTTAGTTAATTAAAATTACTCAATTTTTTAGTCACACTGACCATATTTCAAGAACTCAATAGCCACATGGAGCTAGTGGCTACTGTATTGAACATTTTGCAGATAAAGAAAATTTCCAAGCCAGACATGATGGCTCACGCCTGTAATCTCAGCACTTTGGGGGGCCTAGGCGGGTGGATCACAGCATCAGGAGTTCAAGAACAGCCTGGTCAAGATGGTGAAACCCTGTCTCTACCAAAAAACTACAAAGATTAGCCAGGAGCTGTGGCAGGTGCCTATAATCCCCGCCTCTTGGGAGGCTGAGGCAGGAGAATCACTTGAACCCAGGCAGCAGAGGTTGCATTGAGTCAAGATCACACCACTACACTCCAGCCTTGGTGACAGAGTGAGACTCCATCTCAAAAAAAAAAAAAAAAAAAAAAATTTCCATCGTAAGAAGCCCTATTGGACAGCATTCTATAGGAATATAATGTTCAGTGGAACACACTGAAAACACTGGAATAATCCATAATTTCTCCTGTTGATTTGTCAGGCAGACATGTTTACTACTATACTACAAGAAAGACACTCTTTGATTAGTAATGACTCCACCATATTTAAAACTTCCAATCTACATATGAATTTTTTTTTATTGTTCTGTTGATTTATCTATTTCTGCTCCAATACCACACAGCTAGTTTTAAGTCAGGCTCCTGCACCTTTCTCCCAGAGAGCAGAAATGAAGAATTCTTGCATGGAGTAGGAAATTAGATTAGAAGTGATAGTTAAAGGCCCTTTCACCTCCCAGACTCTGTAAATATAAACATTTCTCTGCAGAACTTGATTTATATTATGTTGAGCTGTATACTCAATTATTTATTCATTTATTCTGCAGTTATTTACTGAGTACCTGCCTGGCAAGCACTATTTTAGGCCCTATGGTTAAAATGGCAAACAAGGCAGACAAGGCCCCTTGTCCTATTTTCATAGAGCTTAACATTCTTGTTTTGGAGAGAGAAAGAGAAGCAGCAGGGGGAGGAAAAAAGAATATGAACCAATAAACAAATAAAAAACGATCATAGTCATCCGTGTTATTCACAGAAGTGAATATTAAAGTGATAGTAACTGGTGGCCTTTTTATTTTGGCTGCTCCGAGACCTCTGTGACTTACTGGCATTTAAACTAAGATCTGTCCAACAGAAGGAGCTAACTACTAGAAGGTCCAGGCACAGCTAGTTCCCCACCCTCAGGAGGGAAAAACTTGGTGTGTTTGAGAAATAAAAAGAAAGTCTTTGTGGCTGGGGCTTAGTAGGCAAGCAGGGAAACAATAGAAGATAAGGTTGGAGAAATAGCTGGAGCCACATTTTCATGTAGAGTTTTGTAAACTAGGGTAGGGAATTTTCATTTTTTTCTGAGTATGATAGTGAGCTACTAGAGAGTGCTAAGCAGGACACAGACCTGACCTAATTTAAATTTTTAAACAGTTATTTTGATGGCTATATGGAGAATTTATTGGCAGGGTCATAGTGGAAATAGGAGACCTATTAGGCTAGGTCAAGAAAGAAATTGATTTGACTAAGGTGATAGTAGTGAAGATGGAAAGCATTGGACAGATTTAGAACATTTGGGCTATAGAATCAACAGCACTTGTTATCAATTGAATGTGAGGTGTGAAGATAGTAGAAAACTCTGGGATGAGCCTGGGCCACATAGTGAGACCCTGTCTACAAAAAAAAATTTTTTTTAATTAGCCAGGCATGGTGTTATGCACATGTATAGTCCTAGCTACTTGGGAGGCCAAGGTGGGAGGATCACTTGAGCCTATCAGTTAAAGGCTGCATCAAGCTATGTTTGCACCACTGGACTCCATCCTGGGCTACAGAGTGAGACCTTGTCTCAAAAAAAAAAAGAAACTCTTGGAGGATGTATTCCATTATAGAGTAACCAGGTTCAATTTTCAGTCTGATTATGGCAGGCAAAATTGGGACACATACGACACCAATAAATATATTTTAACCAAATGAATAAATTTACTTTAATAAATGTTTGTCTCCTTTACACATTTAAGCTGCTAAAGCATAAACGCATGCTCGTTCCTTTAATATTAGGGAATCTGGTTCCTAAGAATTTGAGGTTTATGTCACAAACACATCAGCTATGAATAGTAAGTAGACCATTCCACTGAAGTATTTAAAGCCAACAGAGTAGACTGAATGAAACAGAAAAATGTGCCTGCCACAGTTGCAAAAGTTCTGTAAGGATCTCATATTTTATTTTGAAATTTCATGCTGATTTTGCATTTTATGCCCATGTTAATGTTAAATTTTTAAGTCAATGATTAAGTTGATGGAAATGTTTTAAGTCAATGATTAAGTTATTTAGCTCTTTCCCCTAAAATTGGTCAAATTGAAGCTCTAGGATGATGCCTTGTGATTAACCTGTGTTTATTTCTTGGACTTTGTTTGTTGCTATCTGCTGGCACATGGGCATGTGGCCATTTAGAGAAGCATAGATGCATCTCCGATCATTTGTAGTTTGGTATAACTTGAAATAGTAGCGAAAGGATGTGAGGAGGGCAATTGCATTTAGAAACAACTGACTTTTATAATCTGTACTTACTTTGTAATGTTTTTAAAAAACATACCTGAATGAGGCTGTTTTTCTCTCTCTTTTTTTAAGGAACTCTTAGTGAATAACTAGAAAAAAATGAGTAAAGGTCACAATTCTAGAATAGTATGTTTTCAGTAAAACAGATTTATCAGGAGTACTACTTCCTCCAATAGCCAACAGGCATATTTTCCCAGAAGTTTTGAGAATTGCTGGATACCATATAAAATCCTTAATTTAAGACTCTAATATATATTTTAATCCCATAAAAGAGACACATATACATCTATAAAATAGACAATTATTTTTAATATCCATTGTAAATTAGTATTTTTAAGCATTTCCATTCATTAAAAATCCAGATTGAGTCCGGGTAAGGTAGCTCATGCCTATAATCCCAGCACTTTGGGAGGCCTGCACAGAGGATCACTGGAACCCAGGAGTTTGAGACCAGCCTGGGCAGCATAATGAGACCTCATTGCTACAATTTTTTTTTTTTGAGGCAGAGCTTCGGTCTTGTTGCCGGCTGAAGTGCAGTGGTGCTATCTTGACTCAGCGTACCCTCTGTCTCCTGGGTTCAAGCAATTCTCCTGCCTCAGCCTGCCAAGTAGCTGGGATTATAGGCATGCGCCACCATGCCAGACTAATTTTGTATTTTTTTTTTAGTAGATACAGTGTTTCACCATGTTGGTCAGGCTGTACTCAAACTCCTAACCTCAGGTGATCCGCCTGCTTCAACCTCCCAAAGTGCTGGGATTACAGGCATGAGCAGCTGCACCTGACCAATTTTTTTTTTTTTAATTAGCCAGGCATGGTGGCAGGCACTGTGGTTCCAGCTACTCAGAAGGCTAAGGCAAGAGGATCACCTGAGCCCAGGAGGTCCAGGCTGCAATGAGTCATGATTACACCACTGTACTCCAGCCTGGGTGATAGACAGTGAGAACTTGTTTCAAAAAAAAAAAAAATCCAGATTGAAACAGCAGTAATACCGCCAGTTAAAAGTTAATCTGGCCAGGTGTGGTGGCTCACACCTGTAATCCCAGCACTTTGGGAGGCCAAGGCAGGTGGATCACCTGAGGTCAGGAGTTCGAGACCAGCCTGGCCAACATGGTGAAACCCTGTCTCTACTGAAAAATACAAAAAAATTAGCCAAGCATGGTGGCAGGTGCCTGTAATTCCAGCTACTCAGGAGGCTGAGGTAGGAAAATTACTTGAACCTGGCAGCAGAAGTTACAGTGAGCTGAGATTGTGCCATTGCACTCCAGTCTGGACAAAAAGAGCAAAACTCTGTCTCAAAAGAAAAAAAAACGTGGGCCACGCACCGTGGCTCACGCCTGTAGTCCCAGCACTTTGGGAGGCCAAGGCAGGCAGATTACCTGAGCTCAGGAGTTCGAGACCAGCCTGGGCAACACAGTTAAACCCCGTCTCGACTAAAAATACAAAAAATTAGCTAGGTGTGGCAACGTGCCTGTAGTCCTAGCTACTCGGGATGCTGAGGCAAGAGAATTGCAAGAACCTGGGAGGCAGAGGTTGCAATGAGCGGAGATCGCACCACTGCACTCCAGCCTGGGTGACAGAGTGAGACTCTGTCTCAAAAAAAAAAAATGAAAAGAAAAAAAAAGTTAATTTACCTGGAAATTGCCTTTAAGATAATTTAATAAATATCCCCAGTACTTTATTAGAACTTTAAAAGCTCTTAAAATTAGTTCAACCTGGAAATTTACAGTAGATTACATAACAGTGATCTAGACCAGGGATTAGCAAACTTTTTCTCTAAAAGGCCAAATAGTAAATATTTTAGGCTTTGCAGACTACTCTGTTCTTAGAGCACAAAAGTAGCCATAAACAGCATGTGAACAAATGAACATGACTTTGTCCAGTAAAACTTTATTTACAGAAACAGGTAATGGGCCACATTTGGCCTGCAAGCTATAATTTACTGACCTTTGGACTAGAAAACTACAATTTTTTAGGATTTTTATAAACAGGATGACAGAATTTAAAAATTGTCAGAGATGACAGCTTAGAATAATAGAATGTAGAGCTAGTGAAAACTTTTAGAAATCAGAATAACTTGGAAATATCTTAAAAATACAGATGCCCAGATCCTACCCCAGGTGTATGCTCTTTAAAGTCCCTACAGATAGGCAGGCATGGTGGTGCATACCTGTTGTCCCAGCTACTCAGGAGACTCAGGCAGGAGGATGGCTTGATCCCAAGAGTTCAAGGATGCAGTGAGCTATAATCACACCACTGCACTCCAGTCTGGACAACAGAGCAAGACCTCATCTCTTAAAATATATTTGTTTTAATCCCATAGATAATTCTAACGTGCTTCCCTGGCTAGAACCACTGTTTATCTTGTCCGTACCCCTCAGTTTACAGATGATGAAGCTAAAACCCAGAGGTTAAGTGACTTTTCCAGAGTCAAACAACTGGTTAATTGTAGCTCTGAACCGAATCCCAGGTCTGACTCCCAAACTAATGCTTTTTCTGCTGAACCATCAGCTTCTTCCTTTGTATCAGCAGGCCGTCAGAATGGTTCCTATTGAATTGTGAATTTTCCCTTTAAGTTGGTTTTTATTACTTTTTATTTAGTCACCTTGCTTTTTGTAACAAATATTCAAGTAATATGCATTTTAAGGATTTTAAGATTAATATGAAGAAGTAATCTTCTATTAAAATTAAACCTTAGTTAAGGAAGTGTACTACACTTATGAATTCAGTATTAGCTTCATATAGTTACAGAAGTTGGAAGGTATAATTAACCCCTGTAATCACAGGGTTTGTGTATACTGACAACACATTAACATCATTGCTTCACTCAGATTGAGAGAACAATTTTCCCTGGAGTTAGCATTCACTCTCCTTATGCCAAAGATAAAGCACAAGAACAGAGTCATGCCATGGCTAGTTCCATCTTTGATGACTCTATGGCTTTATATAAAGAGACAAGTGCTTTATTTCAAGAAATCTTTGGGGTCCGTTATTGCCACCCCAGTATAGGGAACAGGGAAGGAAACTAACTTGTTTTGAGAGCCTACTGTATATCAGACAATGTGCTGAGTCTTTTCACTCATGTTTTTAATTTGTGTAACAACCTGTGACAATGTTATTATTACCTGATCTTACAGATGAGGAAGATGAGGCCCAGAAAGAGGATGAATAACTTGCCCAGGGTCACTTAAATAATAAGTGGCAAAGTCAGAGCCTAGACTGAAGACTTCCTAGCCCCAAAACATAGAACCGTAATATGTTTGGTAAGATTTTACAAATGGAACTATGAGAAGGTCATTGTGTCCCCAGTTCACTTGCCTTTCTGGCTGTTCTCCTAGTCTTGCTTACCATCCACCAAGACTAAGTACACAGATCTTTTAACTCTGAACACAATAGTAGCAACAAAGGAAAACAGGCAAAGCACAAAACCAAAGAATAGGGATGTTACAGAGAATATACAAATCTTAAGTGGCCTTTTTTCTTTTTTTCCCCAATCTATATTTTCTGACTCTCCGTTAAAAATGCATGGTTCATCTAGCAAACATTTATTACACTTCAGATATGCCATGTGCAGTGCTCATTACATAGAAAAAAAATTCCTTAATAATTATAGATGGCTCTTGGTTTTTTGCTAGGTCCCCTTCGTCTCCTTTTCTCCCACCCCATTAATAATGTTATTATCATCCTCCTATTCACCCCAACTGAAACCCTCAGACCATTTTTTAATTTTTTTTTTTCCAGGGAGTCTCGCTGTATCCCCCAGGCCGGAGGGCAGTGTTGCAATCTCGGCTCACTGCAACCTCTGCCTCCTGGCCTCATAATTCTTTTTTATCCACCCTCCTCTGATCACTTAGTGAGTCTTATTGATTCTCTGTCTACAATATCAATTCCTCCGCATTTCTCCTGCTTTACCTCATTACCTCCTATCTTTATTGCAATAAAAATTGTAAGTTGGGCTGTGCACAGTGGCTTATGCCTGTAATCCCAGCACTTTGAGAGGCTGAGACAGGTGGATCACCTGAGGTCAGGAGTTTGAGACCAGCCTGGCCAATAGAGAGAAACCTTGTCTCTACTAAAAATAGAAAAATTAGCCAGGTGTGATGGCAGGCACCTGTAATCCCAGAGGAGGCTGAGACAGGAGAATAGCTTGAACCCGGGAGGCAGAGGCTGCAGTGAGCTGAGATCATTCCACTGCACTCCAGCCTGGGCAACAGAGTGAGAATCCACCTCAAATGAAAAAATCTAATTGATCTCTGCTTTCAATTTTTTCTCTTACCAATTAGTTCTATATATTAAGGCTGATTTATTTTCTTCCCAAAGCATTGACCTGGCCATTAATGGCTCCTCACTTCCTCCAGTATAAGTTTCAGACTCCTTCACTGGAATTCAGTCTGTCGCCACTTTGCTTCTCAGAGTCCTCTAATCCTTACTTGCACCCCTACTACTCCCACTTCATTCTAGCCACACAAGACTACTCAGGATTCTCTCCACATTTGAAAGCACTTTCCTTGCTTCTCTGTCCTCCCCATGCATCCAACTCCACCTGCCCTTCAAAAGCACACTTTTATGCCACTTTCCTCAAAGCCATTCCTGATCTGAGCACTCATTCCTTTTCACCGTTAGCCAGGAATGATTATTCTGTCTTGTGAATTCCCATACATTCTGTTTGTGCCTCTTATGGATTTCTTATCTCATTGACTACAAGCCACCATATACATCTTTGTATCTCCCACAGCATCTAATATTAGGTGCTCAGTAGTTATTTATTGACTGAAAGAAATGTATATGCACTATGTGTTCATTGTAACAAAATAGGCTTAAGCTCAGTAACAATAGAAACTATCTCATTCTCACTCTGTAATACTAGCCCGTGGCACAAAGGAGAACACTCAATAAACATTTGTTAAATGAAATATATCACAGTTATCAGTCATTGGGTTATAAATTTCCTGATGCCATAATAGATATATACTTTATTTTTTGTTTATTTGTTTTTGGGGTTTTTTTAAAGAGGGCATCTTACTCTGTCACCCAGGCTGGAGTGCAATGGTGCTATCTAGGCTCACTGCAACCTCTGCCCCCCAAATTCAAGCATTTCTTGTGCTTCAGTCTCCCTAGTAGCTGGGACTACAGGCACCACCACCATGACCGCTAATTTTTTATATTTTAGTAGAGACAGGGTTTTACCATGTTGCCTGGGCTGGTCTCGAACTCCTGAGCTCAGGCAGTCCACCTGCCTTGGCCTTATGTTGTATTTTTAAATTCTACTTATATATGTTTCTTTATTTTATATTGACAAATGCCACATGATAAAGATAATGTATTCATATTCTCACTTTAAGCTGGGCACAGTGGCTCACACCAGTAATCCCAGCATTTTTTGGGGCAGAGGCAAGAAGATCACTTGAACTCAGGAGCCTGGGCAACAAAGTGAGACCCTGTCTCTACAAAAATTTAAAATTTAGCCAGGCATGGTGGTACCACCTGCAGTCCTAGCTACTCTAGAGGCAGAAGCAGGAAACGGGCTTGAACCTAGGAGGTTTGAGGCTGCACTGAGCTATGATTGTGCCACTGTGCTTCAGCCTGAGCAACAGACCAAGACCCTGTCTTTAAGATAAAAATAAAAAATATTGCCCTTTGGCTCAAAACACCATCTTCCAGTAATTCGCCAAAATGACTAACACAAAGGGAAAGAAGAGAGGCATCCAATATATGTTCTCTAGGCCTTGTAGAAAACATGGAGTTGTCCTTTGGCCACATACATGCGAATCTATAAGAAATGTGATATTGTAGACATCAAGGGAGTGGGTACTGTTCAAAAAGGAATATCCCACAAGTGTTACCATGGCAGAACTGGAAGAGTTTACAGTGATACCCAGCATGCTGTTGGCATTGTTGTAAACAAGGGCAAGATTCTTGCCAAGAGAATTATTGTGCTTATTGAGTACATTAAGCACTCTAAGAACAGAGATTGCTTCCTGAAATGCATGAAGGAAAATGATAAGAAAAAGAAGGAAGCCCAAGAGAAAGGTGCCTGGGTTCACCTGAAGCGCCAGCCTGCTCCACCCAGAGAAGCATACTTTGTGAGAACCAATGGGAAGGAGCCTGGGCTACTGAATTCATGACATAGTAGGTGTTTTGTTTTGTTTTGTTTTGTTTTGTTTTGTTTTTTTTAAAAAAACCTTCTAGACTATAAAAAATAAAAAATATTCTCTACAGAAAAAGAAAGAGAGTTAAGGAAATTTAGTAATTTTTTAATGATCATACAGCCAGTGAGTAACAGAACTGAGTCTAAAATTCAAGTCTTCAAATGTGAAGTTGAGAGTTATTTTTCTTGGCCAAGGGTGTGTTTGGTTAAAGGCTGGTTGAGTTCTATTTGCATTAGAATTTTTGGAGTTAAACTCCCAGCCTGTGGACACTCCCTTCAAGGTGAGAGATGACTGACTGTTGAGGCAATCTTCCTGTAGGCTTCTTTCCCTAGTTGGGTTGGCGTTGAAGAGTGGTATGATTTCAGCAGGCAGTGCAGAGAGTAGGTCTCCGGGTATTTGCCAAGCTATATGACCTGGCACTCACAACTATGCAGTGTTTATTGAAGACATGGGAGAAAGATGCTCTAGCCAGGGAGCAGTCATTCCGCCTTCATAATCATAAACTCTTACATCATGTCACATCCACAAGCTGATTACCTAGCCTCTGCCAAATTGCTTTCACTTGATTATCTATGCCCATTTGCCATCAGGCTAGATATCAAATATTATAGGAAACAATCCTATCTAACTTGCATCTGTTGTAAGGATATTGTGAGGCACTATTTGTTACGATGCACCATGTCTTTTATGAAAATCTCTTTGAGAAAAAACTATCAGACCATAATACAAAGAATTATTTTACCTCTCCTGAGCAATTGCTTTGTTTTTATCTTATGGACATTGTGAATGTTTAACTTAACTCTCTCTGGTTAGCTGCCAAAAAGCTTAGGGCCAAATTTGTGGCCCACCCATAACAAATGTGCTCTACGCCTCATTAACTTCATTCTTGGCTCCAGTTTATGTCTCTCCTCTAGTTATTCTTTTTTCTTAAGAAAATCCTAATTCATGCCATCTTATTATATATATTTTTTCTTTTTTCTTATAAGCAGCCTTATGTTTCTGAAGTAGTCAGATTATGACATACTATGTCTACGTAAAACTGTGTTGGATACCTCTTACTGCATTTACTTTAGCTTTTTTTCTTGAGAGGTATATTGATTTTTTCATATAGGTTTTTGCAGTATCTCGTTACATGAAAATGGTTATATCATGAAATTATTGCTTAATAGTGTAGTTAAGTGGTAAAATAACTGGTCTAATAGCCAGAATTGATCAAATTGCCAAGCTGTATGACCTGGCTCTCACAACTATGCAGTGTTTACATGGGAAAGAGCTGCTGTAGCCAGGTAACACTCATTCCGCCTTTATAATTATAAACTCTTACATCAAGTCACATCCACAAGCTGATTACCTAGCCTCTGCCAAATTGCTTTCACTTGATTGATCTATGCCCATGTCATAGATCAATCTAGTCTATGTCTAGATGTCATAACTCTAGTCTGGTCTTTTTACAGCATTATTACTGTTTTCTTATAATACGCTTTGTTTCGCACTCTCAATCTGCATGCGACAGTTTATTGCTGTGTGATTTTCAGAAATAGTGCTGTACTGCCAGGTCAGTGCATAACAGTTAACTCTCTGTTAACTCTGTTAGGCTCAAATATTCTGCACCCATCAGAGTTGTCTCACTTTGGGTGGTTGCAAGCATATTAATCTCATCACACAACTTGTCTCTTAAGTTAGTCATTCTGTTATTTAGATAATGTGAATGGATATTTGTGTTCAAACCTCATCTGCTTTGATTGGTTTGGAGCTCTATCTGGATTTTCTGATTATTTTACTAATGTCATCTAATTGATAAATATTATTTGTACAACTTTTTAAACTTTTAGTACTTTCAAGTAAAATTATTTGGCCTTCTCTACAACTCTCTAGGGTATGTAAGGCAGATATATGCCTTTTTTAGAGATGGCATATAAAATCATTTAACCATTTTGTATGCCACCTGTAAAAAAGGCATCTACTTGTTTACAAAAACAAGGACAAAGTCATTTAAATGACGGCTCAAGATGATACCACCAAATCAGTGGTAAAACTAGGGCTAGACCCAGGTTTCCAGAATCTTATCCCATACTACCTTTTAAAAGAAGTCAAAAGAAGTCCTAGCTTATATTGTAAACGTTACATCATCTTTCTCATACCCCTTGAGGCTAAAGCTCTGAAACAGGCAAACCCATGTTATATCACTCATGCTCATGGCAGGGCAGAATCAGGAATGGATTTCTTCTGTAGTAGTCTCATGATTTTCTGTTTTTAAAATTACAATTCCTTTTAACTAAAACCCTAATCAGTATCACGTTTCATTATGGAAGGAGGAAGCAATATTTTATCTTAACTTTTGAAAATTCATGTTGAAATGGAAATTATTTCCCTTGGTAATTAGTAATTTTTTTCTTTAGAGTCTTTGAATTCATCTTTAATATAAAAATAATTTGTGTTCACTGCAGCCTCCACCTCCCGGGAAAAATAATAATAATAATTTGTTATCATTATGCATATTTATTAAGGAGCCAAATAATATAGTTAATGCTATGGTGTTTGGTACAACATTAGCTTTAATTTTAACCAATCTCTGCACTTCAAGAGAATATTTAAAATTCATGCTTACTGCGTACATGGCAAATTTCCTGTTTTCATTCTGTTTACATGTAGCACATAAGCTGGAATTTCTTACACTTGACCCTCGAACAACTGTAACTGTAAGAAATTACAGGGGCTAGGAGTGCCAACCCCCTATGCAGTCAAAAATCTAGGTATAACTTTTTTTTTTTTTAATGGAGTCTTGCTGTGTCACCTAGGCTGGAGTACAGTGGCACAATCTCAGCTCACTACAACCTCCACCTCCCAGGTTTAAGCATTCTCCCACCTCAGCCTCTCGAGTAGCTGAGATTACAGGCATGCCCCACCACACCTGGTTAATTTTTTTGTATTTTTAGTAGAGATGGGGTTTCACCATGTTGTCCAGGCTGGTCTCAAACTCTTGACCTCAACTGATCCACCCACCTTGGCCTCCCAAGTGCTGAGATTTCAGGCATGAACCACCACACCCAGCCTAGGTGTAAGTTCTGACTCCCTAAAAACTTAATAGCCTACTGTTGACCAGAAGCCTTAACAATAACATAGTCAATAAACGCATGTTTTGTAAAAGGTATTATATATACTGCATTCTTACAATAAAGTGAGCTACGGAAAAATCTTATTAAGAAAATCATAAAAGAAAATATATTGACTATTCATTAAGTGGAAATGGATCATCATAAAGGTCTACATCCTCCTCATCTTCATGTTGAATAGGCTGAATAGGAGAAGGGAGAGGAGCAATTGGTCTGTCTCAGGGGTGGCAGAGGCGGAAGAAAATCTATGTTTAAGTAGATCTGCCCAATCAAACCCACATTGTCCAAGGGTCAACTATGTATTTCTTTACCACAACCATATAAAAGTAATTCCTATTTTCCAGCCCCATTTTACAGCCAGGTATTATATTAGACAGTAATATTGTCTTCTGCCTCTCCTTCAGCTTCTGGAATTTCTGAACAGCCCTGGTCAGTACAAGATGGACCCCGTAGTCTTGAGTTACATGGACAGTCTACTGCGGCAATCAGATGTCTCACTATTGGATCCGCCAAGCTGGCTCAATGACCGTATTATTGGATTTGCCTTTGAGTACTTTGCCAACAGTCAGTTTCATGACTGCTCTGATCACGTCAGTTTCATTAGTCCTGAAGTCACTCAGTTCATCAAGTGCACTAGCAATCCAGCAGAGATCACCATGTTTCTTGAACCATTGGACCTCCCCCACAAGAGAGTTGTATTTTTAGCCATCAATGATAACTCCAACCAGGCAGCTGGAGGAACCCACTGGAGTTTATTGGTCTACCTCCAAGATAAAAATAGCTTTTTTCATTATGATTCCCATAGCAGAAGCAACTCAATTCATGCAAAGCAGGTGGCAGAGAAACTGGAGGCTTTCTTAGGCAGAAAAGGAAACAAACTGGCCTTTGTGGAAGAGAAAGCCCCTGCCCAACAAAATAGCTACGACTGTGGGATGTATGTGATATGTAACACTGAGGTCTTGTGTCAGAACTTCTTTAGGCAACAGACAGAATCACTGCTGCAGCTACTCACCCCTGTTTACATCACAAAGAAGAGGGGAGAATGGAAAGATCTCATTGCCACACTTGCTAAAAAGTAGCTATTGAAGTATATTTGCAACTTTTGAAGGCTCCTCTTTCTGCCCTTCCCCATTTGTTGGATGGCTGCAATCTCAGTGCCTGAGGGAAGATGTCTGGTAGAGGAAAGTTGAATACTCTTTTTCCTGAAAGAATATTATCCTGTGTTATCCCCATGGAAAATTTCACTTTAACCCTGACTTGAGAGCAATATGTTCTGTGAAAATATCTTGAAATTGTACACCAAAACCTTACAACCAACCTATTTGAACATTTATTACACATGAGGTTCAAGTAAGACTTTTCTTACTGGTATAAAATTAATATCCTTTGGTCTCCCTTATCCACATTGGCTTATTGTGGAGGAAAAGCAGTGATCTGTAAAACAAATCAAGAATATATTAAATCTAGAAGAATGCAAGGAAGAAAACTATAAAACAGAACCAAAAACTTGTTGCACAGCCTATATAATTAAGAGATCAACTGGCTGGAAGCAGATCAAGGCCTAACTTCATTCAAGACCTAAATATTATGAGACTCAGCTATTCGATTTTATGTGATAATCTTGTCCATTCACCATGCACAGACTTTCCAGCTATTTGCATAACGTTTGCAGATATTTGATAAAGATGATGTTAGCCCATCTTCCTCCATCTGATTCCTGGAATGCTTGAAGAAAGGGGAAATCTTGAGTAACTTCATTAAAATTAATGTCTGTGGTGGACCTCTCAGTTTGCTCACTGATTGGGTAGACTTGCTACTCTGGATTAATAACTGCTTCTCTCTGCCTTGTCTATTAGCCATGCGCGTACTTCTTTCTTATATCCAAAGTTCTTTGGTTCTAAAACTTGTATAACTCAAGGTTACCTGTTATTTCAGGTAAATGTCCTTGCTTTCTGATAGCTATGGGTTTTCCTCTCTATCCTTAATCCTGGCAGAATTGTTTTTAGTTATGTCATGGTAATTTCAGGATGATTTTTGCATCTGAAACTTACACTTAGAGTTGGTTTGTTTTTTAAATATAAAGGAAGAAAAGTGACCTTTCTCAGCCCTTTTACTTAATTTAAAATGCAGACAATGTAATTTTTAAAATGTGGAACCAAGAGAAAAGGAAATGCTATCTCTCCAAAAGCACTGATGTGTTTCAGATGTTTCAAATAGTAAACAACCAGATGATGTGTTGGGTATACACATTACTTCTGTTCCTAATGAGAATTTGATTGCAAGGCATATTAGACTTGAAAACCAAAGATTGGCTTCAGCCATGAAACTTATTTCAGCTACCTCTCCAGCCTAACCCTGCCCCCAGCCCTCATGGCCCAAAATAACCTCACCACTCAGTGACCACAGAGAAAGTAACTTGGTTCCTTTTAGCCAAGAAGGGAAAACAGAGTAAGTGTAAATAAGTACAGGTGACATAGCATGCCTGAGTGAGCAGGAGTTGAAACTAAAAGTCAAAGAGAAAGCTATCAAAAAAAGTTTCCATTTCAAGTCGGTACATTTTGGATAAAAACCAGTCCTAATGGAAGATGGGGCTAGGAAAAAGATTAGGAATTGGCAGTCCTCCATAGAGGTGAAATGCAGAGGGAGGGACAGCAAGAGAAGTGACAAAGGTTGCTGATAGGCCACGAGTATAGATAAAGATAAGAAAACAATGTTATTTCAGTGACTGTTGACTTAGGCAGCTAATCTATAGACTATTAAAGTCAAATCTCTGGGAAAAGTTATCTTCCTGACAATGCAAAGTATGTTATTTAAATATCAGAGTATCTCCTATTTGAGAGTTAAAGCATGTGAGAGCAATCTTTCCTAACTCCCTAAGATTCATCTCATAAATAAATTATTTTTTAACTAGTCTTTTAAATATATATAGAAAAAAAATATATATATACACACATGTATAGACACATATATACATATACATATATGTATGTGTATACATATATATAAAATCTAGGGTCACCGTTTGCAAATGCATTAGTCGGATTGGACTGAGCCACAGATTAGTGTCCTCTTACGAAATTTTGAGTATGTCATTTGTAAACGTTAGCATTATAAATGACAGGAGAATGTAAGAATTGTATTTCACTGATACTGTAGTACCCCGTAAGTTACACACCTGCTTGACCGCAAACCATTCATGTTACATGACACAAAATAGGAAAAAAATCTTTTCCTGGTATTGCGTTCCCTTCTCTCTTAAAGTATCTATTCTGCAAAAAGGATCTGTTCTGCAAAATTAATCAAAATATTCAAAAGGAAAGCAGGTTTTTCAAAATCAGGTTAAGCAATTATCAAACTGAACTAACCTGCTTTCAGATAGCCTGTTGTATTGCCCAGTAAGTATACTTACACTTCTCCAACCCGTGTCTTTCAATATGGAATTCAGAAAGGTTGCTATATGTAAACCCAGCTATAATGGTTGTAAAAAATATATAACTATCAGTGGGTTTCCTATGTAATAGTGTTTAAAACACAAATATTTCAACCATTTGGCCAGGTGTTTGTTGAAGTTCACAAGCACTGGTCCCAACTAGATTAGATAAAGTGGATTATATTTCTGATATGTACCTTATGACTTTGACTATACTGTAATTCTATATCCATATTGACCATATGTTTTAGTAACACATTCCATTGAAATGACAAAGTAGAATTTCTCAGTTACATGGGGCAGGCCGGACGTGGTGGCTCACACCTGTAATCCTAGGACTTTGGGAGGCCAAGGTGGGTGGATCACCTGAGGTCAGGAGTTCGAGACCAACCTGGCCAACATGGCAAAACCCCATCTCTCCTAAAAATATATAAATTAGCCTGGCATAGCCAGGCACAGTGGCTAACACCTGTAATCCCAGCACTTAATGTTAAAGCATGAATGTCAAATCCAAGCTCTGTCAGTGAGATTCAGTAGTCTCATCTACAAAATGAAGACAGTAGTCTGTTTAGGCAGGTACTATAAGGTTAAATATCATATGTAAAGTACACAGTAAGCACTAAAACCTTATTTTCCTTCTGTCCTACTACTCAGTTCCATTTTAAGACTAATAAGTTTGAAAACCTAGTTTTATATTGCTATGCAACTAAACAGCTATGTAAAAAATGGCTGATAATTACTGTTACGTACAAAAGAGAAACTTATTCAAGGATGGTAAATAGCAACAACTAACCTTTCTATCACTCTGTAATGTGCAGGGTGCTTGATGCACACGTTATGCAAGTGCCTTGCATATTATATTTGTATGCATCATTATATATATATCACCATATATATAAAGTAGCTTGTACATTTTTGAGGTTCTATAGAAATACATAATCTCATTAATTATTATGTTCTCATGTTTTAACAGGTACTGTTAATCCCATTTTATAAATAAAAAACTCAGAAGCTCAGTCACATGGCCTCTATCTCATCTCACACTTTTACCACCTATTCCTTTCTCCCTATCCTAGAAAATGGGAAGAACTCCACACTCGAACATTTTATTTTTTTTTTTTTTATTTTATTGTATTTTAGGTTTTGGGGTACAAGTGAAGAACGTGCAAGATTGTTGCATAGGTACACACATGGCAGTGTGATATGCTGCCTTCCTCCCCATCACCTATATCTGGCATTTCTCCCCATGCTCTCTCTCCCCAACTGCCCACCCCCTGCCCCTCCTCTATTTCCCCCCGACAGACCCCAGTATGTGATGCTCCCCTCCATGTGTCCATGTATTCTCATTGTTCAACACCCACCTATGAGTGAGAACATGCGGTGTTTGATTTTCTGTTCTTGTGTCAGTTTGCTGAGAATGATGGTTTCCAGGTTCATCCATGTCCCTACAAAGGACATGAACTTATCTTTTTTTATGGCTGCATTGTATTCCATGGTCTCTCAATTTTTAATATCATTACCATTCCAGTCATTTAATTTCAAAATTCCAGAGAGACCTGTCACTTTTCATTTATAAACAAATCTTCTGAGATATTTCTTTAATTGGTCCCTTTTTTTCTTTTATGTACTGCTACTGCCCCAAATCAGGCTATAATTACTTGTTTCATGGACATTTATATTTATCTGCTTATCTGAAAATCTTATTGCCCTTTTGACCTCATAAAACATTACTTCTCTAAATAATAGTTATTTCATATTTCCTGTACATCTAGTCTATTTTCTTTAAATGTAGTGGACTAGAATGATGGTTTCCAGATTCATCCATGTCCCTGCAAAGGACATTAAGTTGTCTTTTCTTTATGGCTGCATAGTATTCCATGGTATATATGTGTCACATTTTCTTTATCCAGTCTATCATTGATGGGCATTTGGGTTGGTGCCAAGTCTTTGCTATTGTAAACAGTGTCACAGTAAACATAGGTGTGCATGTGTCTTTATAATAGAATGATTTGTAATTCTTTGGGTGTACACGTAGTAATGAGATTGCTGGATCAAATGATATTTCTAGTTTTAGATCCTTGACGAATCGCCACACTGTCCTCCACAATGGTTGAACTAATTTGTACTCCCACCAACAGTATAAAAGAGTTTGTATTTCTCCACATCTTCTCCAGCATCTGTTGTCTCCCGATTTTTTAATGATCGCCATTCTAACGGGTGTAAGATGGTATCTCATTGTGATTTTGGTTTGCATTTCTCTAACGACCAGTGATGATGAGCTTTTTGAAATATGTTTGTTGGCCGCATAAATGTCTTCTTTTGAAAAGTGTCTATTCATATTCTTCAACCACTTTTTGATGGGGTGGTTAGTTTTTGTCTTGTAAATTTGTTTAAGTTCTTAGTAGATTCTGGATATTAGCCTTTTGTCAGATGGATAGATGGCAAAAATTTTCTCCCATTCTGTAGGTTGCCTGTTCACTCTGATGATGGTTTCTTTTGCTGTGAAGAAGCTCTTTAGTTTAATAAGATCCCATTTGTCAATTTTGGCTTTTGTTGCCATTGCTTTTGGTGTTTTAGTCATGAAGTCTTTGCTCATGCCTGTGTCATGAAGGTTATTGCCTAGGTTTTCTTCTAGGGTTTGAATGGTGTTAGGTCTTATGTTTAAATCTTTAATCCATCTGGAGTTAATTTTTGTAGAAGGTATAAGGAAGGGGTCCAGTTTCAGTTTTCTGCATGTGGCTAGCCAGTTTTCCCAATGCCATTTATTAAATAGGGAATTCTTTCCCCATTGCTTGTTTTTGTCAGATTTGTCAAAGATCTGATGGTTGTAGATGTGTGGTGTTATTTCTGAGGCCTCTGTTCTGTTCCATTGGTCTATATCTCTGTTTTGGTACCAGTACCATGCTGTTTTGGTTACTTGTAACCTTGCAGTATAGTTTGAAGTCAGGTAGTGTGATGCCTCCAGCTTTGTTCTTTTTGCTTAGGATTGTCTTGGATATACAAGCTCTTTTTTGGTTCCATAGGAAATTTAAAGTAGTTTTTTTCTAAATCTGTGAAAAAAGGTCAGTGGTAGCTTGATGGGGATAGCATTGAATCTATAAATTACTTTCGGCACTATGGCCATTTTCATGATATTGATTCTTTCTATCCATGAGCATGGAATGTTTTTCCATCTGTTTGTGTCCTCTCTGATTTCCGTGAGCAGTGGTTTGTAGTTCTCCTTGAAGAGGTCTTTCACATCCCTTATTAGTTGTATTCCTAGGTAATTTATTTTCTTTGTAGCAGTTGTGAATGGGAGTTCACTCATCATTTGGCTGTCTGTTAGTCTATTATCGGTGTATAGGAATGCTTGTGATTTTTGCACATTGATTTTGTATCCTGAGATATTACTGAAGTTGTTATCAGCTTAAGGAGATTTTGGGCTGAGATGATGGGGTTTTCTAAATATACAATCCTGTCATCTGCAAACAGAGACAAATTGACTTCCTCTCTTCCTATTTGAATACCCTTTATTTCTTTCTCTTGCCTGATTGCCCTGACCAGAACTTCCAATACTGTGTTGAATAAGAGTGGTGACTGAGGGCATCCTTGTGTTGTCCTGGTCTTCAAAGGGAATGCTTCTAGCTTTTGTCCATTCAGTATGCTATCCAGCTCAACGTGTTTTAAGAAAACCAAACTGTGAAAGAAATCCTGTTAAATTCTGAATGTTGCTGAGTTTTAGGGAAATTTCTCAGCAGTGTTTAGAGCAGTCTCCTGCTAGGAATCTCACTCTGAAGGGTGGTAAGCATGTGTGGAGCAGGATGAAGAGAGGTTGGTGAATGGGCACAAAATACACATCTCACGCCAGTTAGAATGGTGATCATTAAAAAATCTGGAGACAACAGATGCTGGAGAGGATGTGGAGAAAAAGGGAGACTTTTACACTGTTGGTGGGAGTGTAAATTAGTTCAACCATTGTGGAAGACAGTGTGGCAATTCCTCAAGGACCTAGAAATAGAAATTCTATTTGACCCAGCAATCCCATTACTGGGTATATATCCAAAGCATTATAAATCCTTCTATTATAAAGACACATGGATATGTATGTTCATTACGGCACTGTTTACAATAGCAAAGACCTGGAACCAACCCAAATGCCCATCGATGATAGACTAGACAAGGAAACTGTGGAGCATATATACCATGGAACACTATGCAGCCATAAAAAAATGATGATTTCATGTCCTTTGTAGGGAATGAATCTGGAAACCAGCAAACTGACACAAGAACAGAAAACCAAACACCGCATGTTCTCACTCATAGGTGGGTGTTGAACAATGAGAACACATGGATACAGGGAGGGGATCATCACACACTGGGGTCTGTTGTGGGGGTTAGGGGAGGGACAGCAGGGGGTGGGGAGGTTGGGGAGGGATAACATGGGGAGAAATGCCAGATATAGGTGATGGGAGGATGGAGGCAGCAAACCACATTGCCATGTATGTACCTATGCAACAATCCTGCATTATCTGCACATGCACCCCAGAAGCTAAAGTACATTAAAAATACACATGGGAAGAGTAAGTGCTAGTGTTTGATAGCACAGTAGAGTGACCTATAGTTAACAATAATTTATTGCATATTTCAAAATAGCTAGCAGAAAGGATATTGAATGCTCCCAACCCAAAAATATGATAAATGTTTGGGGTGATGGCTATCGTAATTACCTTGATATGATCCTTGCATATTGTATACAGATATCAAAATATCACATGTATCCCACAATATGTATAATTATTAGGTATCAGTAAAAAGAAAGCAAAACAAAAGATAACATAAATGACAAAGGAATGTGGGTTCAAATTTTACACAAATATTGATAGAAAAAATTTTACCTAAGAGATGTAAAGGGTAAGCTAATCTCACATATCTGTAATTATCATATGCCCCCAAAAAGTATAAAGGGAAATTAATGTTTAAATTCTCACTTTAGGTATTATTCAATCATCTGTAAATAAATTTTATTAAATTATTTCACAACTTAAAACAAATGACAGTGTGATTATTGTACCATGAGCATTATAAACTAACCATGTCCAGAATTAACCTCAACTTCTACACTTCCACTCATATGCCCCTGACCTGAACTAAACCATACGACCTCATCCCAGCATAAATTTAGGAGATTCTATTACTAAAAGAAAAAACTTATAATAGATGTGGAGGAGAACTAGCAGTCTTTGCCAAATCTCTACCAAATAGAGTATATATTTCTAACCTGTGCGTTCAGTTGGTTTCATGTTCCAACGTCAGGCTACTTTTCAAGAGTCAATCAAAGGATTCAACTCAGTTTCTAGCTCTTTCAAGTGTGTTAGAAATATTCTAGCAATAGTATTTGTTTTTCTCCAACCTTGACCTATGAAAATTTTCTATGAAAATTCTGCCAATTCTTTAAGACTCGGACCAAATTCTGCTATCATAAGGCTTTCCAAGATCCTTTCCACCGCACTTTAATAGCATATTCATTCATGCAATAAACACTTGTTTGGGCATCACCTCTATGCCAAACCTTGGATTAAGTACTAGAGAATTGTAGATGAATAAGAACAATTTTTTTTGGCCCTGGACATTGTCTCTCTCACTCGTCTATATCTTCTTGTTTCATTTCACATGCTAGTTGTCACATTCTATATTTAATTGGAATTATTTGTTCACATGATCAATTTTGGTTTCATCAACTCCTTGAGGCCAGGAACCATAGCTTATATTTTTCATTCACTTGCCATTTAACAAAGGACATTACCTATTGTAGTCACTATTTGAATTAGACATGAGAGTGAAATTATAAATCATATGGTCAGTATTCTCCAAAGTCTATTTCGTATTAAAGTTCTATGACTCACTACTTTTTAAACAGAATTTGCTTCATAGTACCATATTACTTCCTCTCAAATTTGTTAGTACTGCCCAAATTAAAGTAGGCTTTTTGGTTTAAATCTAGATATATTTTTCAATCAAATAGTTCCTGAGATAATATAAGATAGATATTTCAAAATAAAATAAGCAGGACTTCTGGCACATTAAACACAGACATGCCTTTCTTAGTCCTCCTGACACTTCATTAAAATAATATTACATGAAATAGAAATGTGTAAGACTACAATAGGGAAGAACATGGGGATAGAGCCATCAACAGATAAGAAATGAAACAAGTGTCTATAAAATGGAAAGTATATTGCCTTCCATAATGTTGGCAGGCCTTATCCAATCAGTTAAAGTGCTGAATAGTACAAAAAGGCTGACCCTCCCCCAAGTAAAGAGAATTTTTCCTCACTGATAGTCTTTGAACTAGGAAATTTTTCCTATCCTCTTATTTGAACGGAACCTTTGGTTCTTCCTTGGTCTTGAGTCATCCAACCTTGGAACTGAAAGTATACTATCATCTCTTCAGATTCTCAGGCCTTTGACCTCAGGCTGGAATTAAACTATTGACTCTACTGTGTCTCCAGCTTGCTCAGTAACTCCACAGACCTTGGACTTGCCAGCATCCATAATTGTGTGAGACAGTTTCTTATCATAAATCATATATATGGAACCAGTAAGATGTGTGTGTGTATATACACATATCCTATTAGTTCCATATCTCTGGAGAACTCTGACTAATACAGAAAGTGATACAGAAATTCATTTAGAGTAATGGAACAAGAAATAGAGGTTTAAAATATTTGACAGGGAGGATAAGATGAGTGGAAGAGTTGAGATTACTGATATGAAACTGACTGGGGAGTGACACCAGCAAGATAGCCAACCAGAAGCCTTTTGTGTTTGTTCCTCCCCATAAAGATAGCCAAAAAGATAAACAACTACATTTTGATTAAAATAAAGAAAAGCACCAGTGTCCATCAGAGGAGTAGCAGAAACCCTGTAGAGCACAGAAACCCAGGATGATTACATGGAGAAAGAAAGAAAAAACACCTGGCCTCCGTCACCCCATCCACCAGCCCAAATCAACTTAGAACCAGGAGGGACTTCTCCCTGTGGAGAAAACATAAGCAAGAATACTTCAGCAGCTTCCAACAATACCTTGGACACCTATGGTCCTTACCAGTAGGGACCCCTACAGTCCTCACATACACTAAGCCCAGCTGAGGGAGCCGCCTGGAGTCCACAAGGCCATGCTCCCTATAAAGAAAGAGCCAGCAGTGCCCCACTTGCTGTGGCCCATTGGGCTACACCATCTTGGAATTGGAACTACTGATGGAGTGTGTCCTGCTCCAGGCGTGAGTAGCCACAGCAGTCTTCCACCCCTGAAGCTTAGCTGCCACTGAACAACCCCTGCCTGGTGGTCTGCGGTACCTGAACCGAGTTACTGTTACACCCTACTCCATGGGGCCAAGCTGCTGTGGAGTTGGTCCATCTACCCCTCCCAGTCACTACTGAGCCTTGCCTCTCAGGGCCTGACCTAAAGCTGTGCACTGCCTTCCAACGAAACAGCACATCGGCACAGCTGTTCTATCTACCCCCTCTACGGCTGCCACTCCCCTGTCCTCTGCACCTGAACTGATGTGGCACCCTGAATCCTGGGAAAATGATGTCTTGGCCACCCAAAGCAGTCATGCCTTCTTAGTGCCTGTGTAGAAGCCATGCCCCACCCCAGGGCAACAGTACCTTAGATGCCCAGAGCATTCATGCTCCCCTGTTCCTAAGTGAAAGCAGCACCCTGCATCCCAGGGAAATGGTGCCTTGGCTGCCCAAAGCAGTAATGCCTTCCAGGCCTGAGCTGAAGAGGTGCATCACCTCCTGGGGAACCAGTGCCTTGGCCAAGCCAAACAGACCCATATCCCAGAGCAGAACTGACATAGCACCCCATGGCCCAGGGAAACAGAGCTTTGAGTTAAGAAACCCCACCCTACAGGCAAAACAACCCTAGTATGCTGCTTCTCTGGAACTAGACCAGGACCCTAGAAACTTGAGTTTTTGAGGCACCTTTCTACCTGAGAAGTGGAATCTGATTGTGCTGCTTTCTGCCCCACCCTGCCCCAGGGCACAAACTATACTCTACCATTCCGAGATCCTTCCTGCTGCTAAGTCTGGATTCAGAGTTTGAGATACTGCTGTGTCCCATCATCTAAGAATCCAGAGTCACCACTAAAATATGCTGCATCCCCTAGAACTTGATTTGCCACTGTGCCTTACTGGATCTGGTTCTTAAATTGCAGTTGCTATATGCACTCAGTCCTCCAGAGCACTGCTTTTTCCCCAGAGCCAAGCCAGTGGCTGACACATAAATTTAGTACAGCTGCAGGATGAAAAACCAAGACACAAAAATGTGTAGTGTTTCTATGCACTAATGGTGAACTATCTGAAAAGGAAAGCAAGAAAGCAATCCCATGTGCAATAGCTACAAAAATGATACCTAGTAATAAATACAACCAAAGTGATGAGATAGCTCTACAATGAAAACTATAGAACATTGATGAAAGAAACTTAAGAGGACACAAATAAGTGGAAATATAACCATATCATGGTTAGTAGACTTAATATTGTCGAAATGTTCGTACTACCCAAAGGAATCTACAAATTCAATGCAATTCCTGTCAAAATACTAATGACATTATTCACAGACACAGAAAAAAATCCTAAAATTAGTATAAAACCAAAGAAGACTGAATAACGAAAGCAATATTGAGCAAAAAGAACAAAGCTAGAGATACCACATTACCCGACTTCAAAATATGGCAATCAAAACACCATGGTACTGGCATAAAAACAGATACATAGACTAATGAAACAGAATAGATAGGGAGCCCATAAATGAACATGCACATCTACCGCTAACTGATTTTCAGCAAAGACGTCAGGAGCACTCACTGGGGAAAGGATAGTATACTCAAAAAACGATGTTAAGAAAATTGGGTATCCATATGCAGAAGAATAAAACTAGACCCCCATGTCTCACATATATGGAAATCGAATCAAGATGGATTAAAGACTTAAAGGTAAGACCCACTAACTGTAAAATTACTAGAAGAAAACATGGGAGATATGCATCATGACATTGGTCTGGGAAAGGAATTTTGGATAAGACCTCAAAAACACAAGCAACAAAGACAAAAAGAATCAAATAGTATTACCTACAACTGTAAAAACTTCTGCACAGCAAAGAAAATAATCAACAATGAATCATTGAAGAGACAGTCTACAATTAAAAATAAAACTGTAAAAAATAAAACTCACTTGGCAAGATAAGAAAGAGAAAACTAGTAACAATAAAACTGACTCGGCAACATAAGAAAGAGGGTATGAGATGGTGTAAATAAGCCAATTGCTTATCATCAATAGACAAAGCCATCAACATATTAAAGTCAGTAAAAACAAGCATTATTATATAATATTTAGAAATAGGACAGTAACCATTAAAGGAGCTGCAAGCAGAAATTGTTCAAATTGATTATTTCTGGGGAGAGAACCAAACAAGGTATGATTGGGGATGGAAGATTATTGATTGTATTAAATACCTTTCTGTACTATTTTATTTAAAAACCTGTGCATGTACTACTTTGGCAAAATTATTAAAGGGTGATTTTTGTTAAAATGAATAAAATATTGAATTTCATTTTCAAAGAAGCAAACTCAACAAAGCATCAAGTAAGACTATAAATGCTAATTTTATTTATATGCAAAACTTGTTTTCCTATTACTAAAAAGCTAATTGTCAGAGTTGTCTCTTGGTATGTATAGTAAATGAAAGGCATATATATCATCCCATATGAATCAAGACGTTTAATATGCAAGGAGATTATTTTGTAACTTGTCCAGTTGTTCACAGATAGTAAGTGACAGACTAAAGAATCATGCACCTTTTCTTATGACCATAGAACAGATGCTCTGAAACTATTGCCTTGAAAGAGAAATTGGGGAAAGCAGTGTAGGGGCTGAAAAGAAGGAGCAGTTATAAAATCATAGACATGGTATTAAATTTAGTAATGGTATGAGACACTGATATTTAAAATAGAAGCCTCTTGGAAAATACTGAAAGAAAGGTACTAGAGAAAATTATGTCTCTTTCTCATGCATGCACCCTCCTTCTTCCCTGAATCCATCTCACACCTACTGTCAAAAAGATAGTTCTAAAACAAAACTATAAGTATTACAATCTGTGTTCCTCTATTACCATATGTATAGCTTTATCGATCACTTACTCTGCTATACCAAAGATGCACTTTAATTATCTGCCTCCCAAACCAGATTGTAAAATACATAAGGATGGGAATATATTACATTTATGTTTGTATCTTAATGCTTCATAACATATCTTGTATACAGCTTGTACTCATTAAAGACTGGTTGGATTATTAGAATAATTATGTTTAGGCTCAGATTGCCCAAGATATCCCTGCTCAAATAACACTTATTTAGTGTCCCTGATGTTCCAGGTGCTGAGGCACGGTCACTGTCTTTGGGAAATTCACAATTTAGAGCTAGAGAAAGTCATAGATAGATAGGTAGGTACATAGATAGATAGATAGATAGATAGATAGAGCACAAATACAGTTGTTCAATATTGGGAGAGAGAGTTAGGAAAGGAAAGAGACTGTCTTTAAATATCAGTGGTTAAATAGAGTGAAACAGTACCAGCACTGTTACTTTAAGGTATTGAGGACTCTGCAAATCACATTTTAATATGACCTTAGTAGGCAGGACAGTCACTGGATAGTATCTCCTTAACTCATATCATTCAGGCAATACAGGAAGAAATAATTATCTAGGTTTCTACATATCTGTCATTGGATTCATTGGCTTCATGCTGATACACAATAAATTTTGTTTTCATTGGTCCCTTGGTTCTTTCTATCCTGCTAGAAGCATAGTTTAAGAAGAAATAAATTCTGGTTTGATCAGTTGATAAAGCGTTTCTCCTTTTTGTTTTCACAAATATCTTTGGAGAAAATGTCCACAGGGTAGTAAACTGTGTGCTTAGCTATATCCAGGTTTTCTGGAACTCTTCTGAAATATAAGGCAGCTTATGTAAATGATCGTTGCTAGTCATGTTTTTTTAATTATGAAGGGGTGAACAACTTGAACTGTGATACTCTAAGAGTATACTTTATGATGGTGCCAAGTAAATGGGGAAAAAATAAAATTCAGCATTCAAAGAAAAACCCATTAAAAATTAAGCAATCTTTTTGACAAATATAATTAAATTCCATAATGTTACATAAACAACTTAGTTGAACTCCGATATCAAAACCAGTATCTTACTATCCAGATTCAATATAATAACGAAAATTTCACTGTGACTAAGGAAGTCTGTTTTAATTAGATTGGTTAATTTTCATAGGTTTTCTCAATAACCTGAATAGTATAATATATTCATGATACATCTTAGTCACATCCTTCTAAATCGTATCTATATCACAAATCTTTCATGTTTTTCCTTAGTTAGAATTTCAAATCATGACCATTGACTTAACTGTTTCTCAAATTTTCAAGTTCTTTTTAATATTTATACTCAATTAGCCCAATCTATACTTACGTCACCAAAAAAATCCAGTTGTGTGCTTTGCACTATATTTCAAAAATTAGATTTTCCTTATGGTCTTCAACATAAGCCTTTTTTTAATGCCAGAAAATTACACTGGTAACTGGCCTCTGGAGCCCTAAAATAATCATAATTTTGAAAATTATTTATTTTCATTGAATAAAATTGTATATATTTATCATGTACAACATGTTTTGAAATATGTATACATCATGGAATAGATAAGTTGAGATAATTGAAATATGCGTTACTTATTTTTTGTGGCAAGAACACTTAAAATCTACTCTCTCAGCAATTTTCAAGAGTATGATACATTGTTATTAACTATAGTCACAATGTTGAACAATAGATCTCTTGAACTTATTTTTCCTATCTGATTTTCTATCCTTTGAACCATCCTCTCCCCAATCTTAGCCTCTGGTAATCAACATTCTACTATCTACTTCTATGGGTTCATCTTTTCTAGATTCCACATGTACATGAGATCATGTAGTATTTGTCTTTCCGTGCCTGGCTTATTTCACTTAGCATAATGTCCTCCAGGTTTATTCATGTTGTTGCAAATTATGAGATTTCATTCTTTATTAAGATTGAAAAATATTCCATTATGTATACATATCACATTGTCATTATCCAGTCATCCATTAGTAGACACTTAGATTGATTACATATCTTGGCTATTCTAAATAAGGCTACCATGAGCATAAGAGTGCAGAAATACCACTGACATACTGATTTCATTTTTTTGTATATATAACCAGTAGTGGGATTGCTGGATCATAGGGTAGCTCTATTTTTAATATTTTGTGGATCCTCCATATTGTTTTCAATAATGGCTATATTAATTTACTATCTGCCAATGGTGTACAAGGGTTCCCTTTTCTCCACACCCTCTCCAAAACTTACCTTTCATCTTTGTGGATGATAGCCATTCTAACAGGTGTGAGGTGATATCTCATTGTGGTTTAAATTTGCATTTCTCTGATGATTAGTAATTTTGAACATTTTTTTTCATATACCTAATGGCTATTCATATGTCTTCTTTGAGAAATTTCTATTCAGATCTCTTGCCAATATTTTAACTAGGCTATTTGTGTTCTTACTATTGAGTTGTTTGAGCTCCTTAAATATTTTGGATATTAACTCCTTATCACATGTATAGTTTGCAAGTATTTTCTCTCATCCCATAGGTTGTTTCTTCACTCTTGGCTGTGCAGAAAATTAAATTCAACATAACTTCATTAGTCTAGTTTTGTTTTTGTTACAATGCTTTTGGACTCATATCAAAAAAATCATTGCCCAGATCAGTGTCATGGAGATTTTCTACTATGTTTTCTTCTACTAAGTGTATTGTTTCATGTAATACATTTCAGTCTTCAGTCCATTTTAAGTTGACTTTTGGATATGGTGTGAAATAAGGGTCTGATTTCATTTTTCTGAATGCGTATATCAAATATTCTTAACACCATTTATTGAGGAGACTGTCTTCCCATTGTGTGCTCTTGTTGCCCTTGTTGAAAATCAATTGACTATAAATATGTGAATTTATTTATGCGCTCTCAATTCTGTTCCATTCATCTATGTGTCTATTCATATGCCAGTACCATGCTCTTTGGGATGCTACAGCTTTGTGGTATATTTTGAAGTCAGGTACTATGATGCTTTCTGCTTTGGTCTTTTTGTTTAAGGTTGTTTTGGCTATTCAGGTCTTTTGTGGTTTTATACATATTTTAGCGTTTTGTTTTTTCTATTTCTGTGGAAAATGTTACTCATATTTTAATGGGGATTGAATTGAATCTGTAGATTTCTTTGGGTGGTATTGACATTTTAGCAATATTAATGGTCCAGTCCATAGGCACAGAATGTATTTTCTTTATTTGTGTCCTCTTTAATTTTTTTAATTGCTGTTTCATAGTTCCCAGTGTATGGGTCTTTTTCTTTTTGGGTTAGATTTATTTCTAAGTATTTTTTATAGTTACTGAAAATAGTCTTGTTTTCTTGACTGTTTTTCAGGTAGTTCATTTCTAGTGCATAGAAGTGCTACTGATCTTGTATGTTGGTTTCATATCCTGCAACTATACTGAATTCATTTATTAGTTCTTACAGTCTTTTTGTGGAGTCACTAAGGTTTTTTTAAATATATAAGATTATGTCATCTGCAAACAGGGACAATTTAACTTCTTGCTTTCCAATTTGGATACCTCTTATTTATTTCTCTTGTCTTATTGCCCTGGTCAAGGACTTCTAGTGCTATGTTGAATAGAAGTGGTGAAAGTGGGCATCCTTGTCTTGTTTCCTATCTTAAAGATAAAGCTTTCAATATTTTACCATTGAGTATGATGTTAGCAGTGGGCTCGTCATATATAACTTTGATTGTGTTAAGGTACATTTCTTTTTTTTTCTTTTTTTTTTTTTTTAAGAAAGAAAAAGGAAAGAAAGTGAGAGTGAAAGAAAGAAAAAAAGAATGTAAGAGAGAAAGAAAGAGGAAGAGAAAGAGGGAGAGAGAACGGGATTCTTGTTCTACGTTTCTTAACGTAAAAACAGATTATTTAACTCCT
>CAUYLG010043969.1:0-20417 GCA_963573385.1 Cacajao melanocephalus
TTGTGTTTTGTTTTTGTTGCCTATATCCATATTATCTCTTAACATGTAATTTTTCCCTACCGTACCCTCCCCTCCCCTCCCCTCCCCTCCCCTCCCCTCCCCTCCCTCTTCATCCTTTCTCTTCTCTCCATCTCTCCCTCCTTTCCTTCTTCCTTCCCTTCCTTTTTTCCTTCCTTTCCTTTCTTTCCTTCTCACTGTCTCTCAGAGACATTATATTCCTTACCAATACAGCTCATGCCTTTGTTGAATGAAAAGAGCCCATTCCAGGAGAAAGTTAATTGAGTGGGCTGGAGGGGTCTGGCCTGGTCCTACGTTGTTATGAGACTTTGGGCAAGCCATTTCCCTCTTCAAGACCGCGAAGTAGATGGGCTAGATTTTCTGAATATGCAGCTCCCTGGTCCTCCACAGGGGGCGATGGACCCCTCTCTTTGTCAGTGTTCTCTGTATCTGTGTCAAGAGGGGCTTGGCCCTACTCTGCCTTGGCAGGAGTGGAGGGAGGAGCTGAAGAACCTGACCAAACTCCTGCACAGGATGGAAGAGCTGTGCGGAGAAGAGGCGGATGCGTGGAACAGGGATGAGGCAGTGGAGGAAGCCACCTGGAAGCTACAGATGATTTATGGAAACGGGGCGGAAAGTAAGAACTACGAGGAGTTACTGAAGGCGAAGCCCAAAGGGAAGATCCCCACCTGCAGAGTCATCACCCTCAAGGCGGAAGAGGTAGCGTCAAGTTCGTATTTTTCTTGATGTCATCCTGGGTCTCAAGTCTAACAGTTGAATCTGTTCAGGGGACTGGCTCATGGTATAGAGTTTGTATGAAATAAGAAATAAGTTGCTACCCAAATTAGAAGTATTCATAGCCCACGTTATCCTTATTATTTCTGGCTATCAAGTGGGAATTTTTAGTTTGTGAATGCAGGAGTTACTGTGTACAAAAAAGACTATTTACAGTTACTTGAGAATAATTAGGGATATTCTGGGCTGCCAGTGATTTCTTAAGAAGGCTTATAGTGGCTTAAAAAAACAGGGATTGATTCCTTTTCTCATGTAAGAGGTCTGGGGGCAGCAGGGGTCAGGTTGGTCCAGTGGCTTAGCAATGTCAAGATCAGCCTCTCTGGTTCCCCTGGTCTTCCGCCACCCCCGCTATCATGAGATGGCCTCCGGAGTGATAGACTTCATGCTAGCCTCCTGGAAGGAAAAAGTGGATAAGAAGTTGGCATCAGCCACATCTCCCCTTTCATCAGAAAGTAAAAGCCTTCCCAGAAATACTGCTGACAAATTTCCATGTAGATTTCAGAGTTCAGAACTGAGCCACATGGCCCTTCCGGGCTGAAAGGGAGTCCAGAGAAAGTGAGAAGCAGGCTTGTCATGATTGCCTTAGACCCGTCTCACTCCGCTGCCTCCTAGTCAGACAGAAAATCAGGATTCTGCGGGCGTAAAAGAGGGACAGGGTGGAGATTGGATAGGTAACTAGTAGAACACTATTCTTGTTTTATAAACAATTTTCATTTTAATATTTCATTTCTGAATTGAAACAAAATATTTGTGGAACCAAAATTCAATTTAGGAAAGCTATACATTTAAAAACCTAGTTTTTCTTGCATCTCTCACCTTTAAATACACCTTTAAAATATTGCTATTCTATTTGTAAATCTAATGATTATTCGTAAAATGGGTACAATGTTTGTACGTGTCCTAAAGTTTAATGTTGAATTATCTCCTGATTAACAAAGCAAATCTCCCTTAACTATTTAATGCTCCTTACATAGTCAATCACACTTCTTTAGGCTTTTTGCATTACAGTTAAAGTTCAATATATTTGAGTCTCTCAAAATGTTTTAAATACTTGACTAGGCACACTTAGAAATCAAATGAATGAAACCTTTTCAAAGCACTTTGCCATCTCTTATATATCTGGAAAATCAAATAAATATAGTGCCCATTTCTTATAGTTTTGAGATGACTATTACTGTTAAAATGATTACACTCCTAATATCTAAAACATAGACTGAGCATATCTAAGAAACACAATGATTACAAAACTAGTTACTTTATCTGAATACACACAACTTACACAAGGGTATCAATGTCTTTGCCAACTCTGTATTTGGAAATACTCCTTCCCAGCATCATAAAATTACTCACTGGAATAAGGTGAGCAGAATCACTGTCTCAATGAGTGAGCTTACAAATTCAGGGTTTCCACTGGAGATTCTAGAATCTGAGTTTGCCTTCTCTAATGATGTTTGCCCGGAACCAGTTTATGGGGCTGTAGAAAGGGGCTTTTCAAGCCCATGCCTTTTCCCGGACTTCTCTCTTATGCTCTCTGCTCTATTTTAAAATGACAATATCTTAAAGAGCTTTTATCTCCTTTTTCGTGGTTTATCATTTGATTGATATTGATGAAATCTGTTACCCGTTACCCAGATTTTAACAAATCCAGCGATTTAATTTAAACTCTCTTAAGAATTGACATTCTAGGCCAGGTGTGGTGGCTCATGCCTATAATCCCAGCACTTTGGGAGGCCGAGGCATGTATATCACCTGAGGTCGGGAGTTTGAGACCATCCTGACTAACATGGAGAAACCCCGTCTCTACTAAAAATACAAAATTAGCCGGGTATGGTGGCACATGCCTGTAATCCCAGCTACTCAGGAGGCTGAGGCAGGAGAATCGCTTGAACCTGGGAGGCAGAAGGTTGTGCTGGGCCGAGATTGCACCATTGCACTCCAGCCTGGGCAACAAGAGCGAAACACACACACACACACACACACACACTCTCTCTCTCTCTCTATATATATATACAAAGAATTGACATTCTTATCTTTCTTACAGTACTATTCTATAGAAATTTATTTAACAATGACTACCATACATCCCAAAACCTCTGTCCCCTGAAGTACCCCAGTTGAGATTCACTGTCATAGTTGCTGGCATGGATGTGTCACTGTCCCAAGACGTGTTTAAGCAGAAACCGTAGTCTAAGAACTATTCCCTCTCTCATTCACCATCATTAAACTATCCTAGAAATGCCTACATCTCAAGGTATTTTTTGTAATCGGAAGATAAATTTTAAAAACTCTTTTTAAGATCCAATTTTAGATCAATTTTCAATTTGGAAAATATGGTTACCATATCACTGTCAATTTTCTATAGTCATTGCTAGCTTTCTGGTAGTGCAAATGTCAATTACATGTTACTTACGTTAATTTTAGAACTCAGTGTAGTTGAGAAGATACACTTATTACCCGGCAATGTTATAACTTCCCTAAGGTTCCATTTGAGCTAACGTTGGCTTTTTTTCATCTGCAAGGTAAGGAGCTTGATCTTCCTGATCTCCATGGTCCTTCCCGACTCTCAGGTTCTAGGTCCTGCAGACCTGATTGCAGGCCTCCTGATGCCCCTTGTTGGGTACACTTCTTACCCTTACTCAGCATACCTACCATGAACCTGCATCCCAGCCAACCCGGGAGAACAGAGCTGGTAGCGTAGCTGGTGTGTGTGACTCTGTCTTTCTTCTTCAGGCGGAAGAGCTGTCCATCAAGCTGGACCCCTACATCCGCACACAGAGGAGAGACTGGGATGGAGAGGCCGCTGAGATGCACATCTGGCCCTTGATCAAACTTGTGGAAGTGACTCTTCCCAAATCCGACCTGATCCCAGAAGGGGTCGTGCTGGTGGACATCCCAGGCACAGGCGATTTCAACAGCAAGAGGGATGAGATGTGGAAAAAGGTGACTGTCTTTAGTAGGTTTAGTTCTCTCTTCCCTCAACTCCTCTATCCTTTCTCAAGCAACAAAGAATCCTCTGCTTTCAGCTTCAGGGATTTTATGAGTTCACTGGAATTAAATTCTACTGATTTATTTATTTATTTTTTTAAACAGAGTCTTGCTCTGTCACCCAGGCTGGAGTGCAGTGTTGTGATCTCGGCTCACTGCAACCTCCTCCTCCTGGGTTCAAGCTGTTCTCTTGCCTCAGCCTCCTGAGTAGCGGGGATTACAGGCACCCACCACCACATGCAGCTTATTTTTGTAATTTTAGTTGAGACGGGGTTTCACTGTGTTGTCCAGGCTGGTCTCGACCTCCTGATCTTGTGATCTACCTGCCTTGGTCTCCCAAAGTGCTGGGATTACAAGCGTGAGCCACCACGCTCGGCCAAATTCTTCTAATTTCTATGTTCTAAGCTCCAGGGCCCTGGCAAGATAGGAATGGCCAGAGAAACTGGAAAGGGAGGAATCACGGGACCTGATTGTTGGAGCCGGGACGAGTATGTGTGATGTATGAGAAAGATCAGCAATGCAGTGGCTCAAGTCAGCAGAGTGATCAAGGACAGAGTGGAACGGGGAGGCCAAGTGTTGGGGACAAAGCAGAGAAGCTGCAGCTAGTCACCAAGAACTATGAGGCTGCAGACTGCATCGGCTATAAGGAACAGAACACCCACTATGCAGCCCCAAATTAAGAGGGTTCATCAAAAGGGTTATCAAAGGACCTCATCAGCCACAGCCAGGCCTCAGGATGGCAGGTCAGGATGGAGGCAGTTGCTCTCGCTCTCATTCTCTGCGTGGTCTCTTGTGCCCATGCTGCTTTTGTGTATCACTCCACAAAGTCCTGCCCCTCTCCCAGCTTTCTCTACTAAGCCACTGGGATCCACAATGTCTAAATGACTGACTTAGCCCTGTCTCTAAATGACCTTGCAGTTTATGTTCCTCCCAGTGTCTGACTATAGTCTTTATATATTTTTCTTTTCTTTTCTTTTCTTTTTTTTTTTTTTTGAGATGGAGTCTTGCTCTGTCACCCAGGTTGGAGTGCAGTGGCGTGATTTCGGCTCACCGCAACCTCCGTCTCCTGGGTTTAACCGATTCTCCTGCCTCAGCCTCCCTAGTAGCTGGGATTACAGGCACGTACCACCATGCCCAGCTAATTTTTTTGTATTTTTAGTAGAGACAGGGTTTCACCGTGTTAGCCAGGATGGTCTCGATCTCCTGCCCTCGTGATCCTCCTGACCTCAGCCTTCCAAAGTGCTGGAATTACAGGCGTGAGCCACAGCACCTGGCCAGTCTTTATGTCTTTTAGCTCAAATTCCCAAAAAGAAAAACCTGAGAGATTACTGCCCAGTGAATGAATTAGCTTTCTGGAATAGGTACGCATTGCTAGTGCAATCAGCTGTGGCTGAAGGTGGTCGTTTGGAGGAAGGTTCGTTCATCCTGTTAGTCAAAGGCTTGGGGAGTGGTTCAATTTCAGCAAGTGAATATTGAGGCACCCCCAACATGTGAGCTGAACAGCCACTCCGCAGATGTGTGCCCCACAAGAAAGTTAAGCAGGAGGATAGTTAAATCTGCACTTAGTGGCTAGAGGTTGAGCTGTTTCTAAGAATGCATCTGCTTGTTCATTTATTTTTCATGTATCAAACACATGCACTATACTCAGCACTGAGGATGCAAAAATTATAGCTACGCCTGTCATCCCAGCACTTTGGGAGGCCGACGTGGGCAGATCATTCGAGATCAGGAGTTTGAGAACAGCCTGACCAACATGGTGAAACCCCATCTCTACCAAAAAATGCAAAAATTAAGCAGGCTTGGTGGTTCACACCTGTACTCCAAGCTACTCGGGAGGCTGAGGTGGGAGAATTGCTTGAACCTGGGAGGCAGAGGCTGCAGGGAGCCAAGATCGTGCCACTGCACTCCAGCCTGGGTGACAGAGACCCTGTTTCAACAAAAAAATTGTAACTAATAATAATAATAGCAGGCATTTGCTGTATGGCTTTGTGCTAGGTGGTGCTGTAAGTGAAGGAAGTTACTGCTAGTAACACTGGGGTTTTAACCCAGGTAAGATGCCTTGGGAGCCTCTGCTCTTAACCCCTACTGCATTTTACGCAGTAAAACGAACTCGATGAAAAGTGAATGGGGAGTTGCAGAGCAGGGCCTGTTGCGTTAAGAAGTTTGTATGTACATGTAACGTTTATAAATGCACAGCCGCAGAAAGCCCCTGCCTTCTAGGCTACATACCAAACAGTTGACAGCAGTTTCTGTGTTTATTAACACTTTTTACTACGTACATCTGTGTAGTGTTTGCATATTTTGCAAACACCTGTATTGCTTTTACAAATAAAATGTTGAAGGCAGAATAAAACAATGTTGAATGAGAAGCAGAGCCTTCCCACTAGAGTCTTAGCATTGTCTAAGAGAAGAGCTAAACCCTGTGGCAGAAAGTAATGGATGAGAGGTAGGAGAGATCGCATTCCTTCAGCAAACACCTGTTGATTATCTGCTCAACTTTGTAGTAGCTTTTGCAGGGACCAAATCCTAGTGCTTGTGAGTTTCATAGTCCGTGGTAATTAATAAGCCATACGACTTTTAAAAAGGGAGCACAAAGTGATTCCTTTCCATATAGAGGTGGGTGGGGCTTCAGAGAGGACATTGACGCTCAGCCTCCCCCAGGCAAACAAGGAGGTTATGGTTGAAACTTCTCAGCACCGTTGCTGGCCAGAGAGCAGCCTCAGCAGAGCTGGAGGGCTGAGGAAGCTGGCCTGGTCGGGGCAGGGAGAGTCTTCCTGGCTGAAGGGAAGGAAAGTGGGGTGGGTGGAGGAAGGAGGCTATGGAAGACAGGCCTGGAGAAGTTTCGGGGTCTTTAGTTCTATTGCACCAGAGTTTGGCTTCCTGGGGAAACTTGCAGAAAGAGAGGGACTGGGGCCTGTGATTGAGAAAGGGCGTGGTAGACAGAGGAACCCAGGAGCCCCAGAGCTGGAAGACGACTGGGAGTAGGGACCAGCATCAGTGAGTTGTGAGCAGCCCAGCAGCCGAAGAATCCAGTTCCTGAAGCTCCACAGGTTTGTTTAGATGAATGACTGTGCACCAGGGGAGCTTGGTGACCACAGCTTCTCGTCACGATCTGGGACAGGCTCCAGCCTCTGTCCTGATTGTACAGATGAAGACATGAAGGCTCAGAGAGGGGAAGTAACTTGTCCAGGGTCACACAGCCTTGAACTGGAGAGCAGGTTTCCTAACTTCCCTGCTGGGGCTCTGTCTACCCCTCCCGCCCCAGGACACACTCTGTATTATACACTCCTCTAGGAGGAAGGCAGTCCCTGTGTCCTTCCTCTTCATCGGTGGTTCAGGACTGGCCTTGTGAGCCTTAGTTTCTGCAGGGCCTCAGATCCTGGGGTGGAAATCTCCAACCTTGGCAAGTTCCAGGCTCGGCCAAGGGAGTGACAGCCCAGAAAGGCGGCCAAGGACTCTCACTGGATGGAGCTGCGGCTCAGCCTGTTCAGATACGCTGGGCACTCATCAAAGCCGCCAGCTCTGGCTCAGAAAACATGCTCTGAGGAGGTCGGGCTGAAGCCAGGGGTGGTTCCCAGCGTGTTCTGCCTGGCCTGGCTCCCCTGCATTCTTGCGGGTTTTTTTTACTTCCTCTCACAAGAAGTTACTCAAGACTCCCCTCTTTGCAGGGAGAACAGCACGGTGGCCCTCCCCATGTCTCTCGGGCTGCCAGACTTGCCTTCCCTAAACCCCAGTATGAATTCCGATGTCCCTGAATGTGATCTGCCACTTAGAAGTCATGTGACTTGAGACATGTCTGGGAAACCCTCTGAGGCCCATTCTCCTCCAGGGGCCCTGGGGAGATGCAGATGGGGTGGTGGGGTGCCATCTCATCTGCTCTCAAGTCCAGCTGTTCTGGTTTTATAGAAATGCTTTTTTGTATCTTCCGCACCACTAACCAGCGGTAGGGAGCTTCGTGTGGGGCCTGAAATTTAACCGCTGCACCCTTCATGGTTGCGGCTCTTTTCTCTTGTTAGCAAACACTAAGCATCTGTGGCTTACCAAGACTGTTAAAATGCGTGCTCTGAATGAAAAGAACCGCCCCCCCCCCCGCCCCCAGCAGGCTTTGTGTGTGTGCAATATGGCTGTTTATTCACCCAGGTGTGGTGGGCTGAGTCTGAAAAGAGTCAGCAGAGGGCGGTGGGATAGGAGTTGGTTTTAGAGGTTTGGGGCAGGCAGTGGAAAGTTAGAGAAGTTACAGTTCAGGGCGGTTTTTGAAAACTGGCAGGGGGTCGGAGGTTTTGGAGTCACGAGGTTGACCACGGTTAGTTACAAAGTCCAATTGCCTTATCAATTGAGGGGATATAACAATAGAGAATGTCTCAAAGTTGATTAGGCGCTGCAGGGGTGAATCATTTCCTCTCCTTTTCATGATCTTCCAGTTACTTTAGATTTTCCAGGAACTCATCTGGAGTGTCCATGCAGGTCACAGAGGTTACCATGGCATCCATGGTGCCGTCAGTCAGCCTAAAAGACTTTACAAGGACCATGGGGAATATGAAGGTGACGGAGGCCATGCCCTTGAGGAGCGCCCCAGCCTGGTATTCTAAAGGACTTCCACTTGCTGGGTGCCCACTGTTGACATTACAGAGCTGGGAGCTGCTGCTACTTTTGTTTTGTTTTGTTTGAGACAGGGTCTTGCTCTGTTGCCCAGGCTGGAGTTCAGTGGCACAATGCTGGCTCACTGCAACCTTAACCTCCTGGACTTGAGCAATCCTCCTGTCCCAGCCTCCCGAGAAGCTGGGGCTACAGGTGCGCACCACCACGCTTTGCTAATATGTTTTGAAGAGATGAGATTTTACCATGTTACTCAGGCTGGTCTTGAACTCCTGAGCTCAAGTGATCTTCCTGCTTCAGCGTCCCAAACGGGCATGAGCCACCACATCTGGCCCAGAGCCCAAAGCTTTTCTAAGTTGATTATAGTGTGGGAAGCAGAAGGGCCATAATGGTTTTTATTTTCTTGCCTAAATCAAAGTCTGTTCACGTATAGAGGAGAGTCAGGATCCATGGTCGTGTGGCCATGCATGAGTCTCTTTACCACTTGGGCCTCATTTACTTCCCCATAATCCAAGGGGTTTGTCTAACTTGAGAAACGGATGCTTTTTAAGCAATGATTTATGGATCCAAAAGGTTCATGGACAGAAAGTAGAGGGCATTGAGCAGATGATGGTTCCAGGTCCTCCACTCCCAATTCAACCAGAGCAGTTCTGCTTTTAAAAATCAAGTTTATTTTGGGAGGCTGAGGTGGGCAGATCACCTGAGGTCAGGAGTTTGAGACCATACTGACCAACATGGAGAAACCCCGTCTCTACTAAAAATACAAAAAAAAAAAAAAAAAAAAAAAATTAGCAGCGAATGGTGGTGCATGCCTGTAATCCCAGATACTCTGGAGGCTGAGGCAGGAGAATTGCTTGAACCCAGGAGGTGGACGTTGTGGTGAGCCGATATCACCCAATTGCACTCTAGTCTGGGCAACAAGAGTGAAACTCCATATAAAAAAAAAAATCAAGTTTATAATTTGGAATTCTAAGTAAGATTTCATTTGAAAAAGGCTCCCCTGCTAAAAGCAAGCTGAAACCCACTGTCCAGGATCAGGGTTTCTCAACCTCTTGACATTTTGGGCTGCCAGATAATTCTCTGTGGGATGGGGGCGGGGGTGGGGCTTTCCTGCGTATTGAAGAATATTCAGCAGCATCCTCAGCCTTTACCTGCTAGTACCCCCCAAGCTGTCACAGTTAAAAATGTCTCCAGACATTGCCAAATACAGATGCTCATTGATGTACCATGGAGTTGCATCCTGATAAGCCCATTGTAAGCTGGAATCATAAATCCAACCATCCCGATTGTCCTAGACTTACAATTGTTCAGTAAACCCATTGTAAACTTGTAAAGAAAAATTGTAAGCTGAATCATCACAAATTGGAGACTCGCTGTATCTTCTGGGACACAAAATCTATACTAGTTAAAAACTATGGGTATAAAGCAAAATGGTGATTTAGTTATCACGTCACAAACTTGTCACCGCTTTATGTGCAAAGCACTGAGGAACCACAAATAAACTCAATCCCCGAGTTGAACCAGATTTTCATTTATGTGGAGGTAAGACAAGAGTAGCAATACAATTAGAGAAATGTCACAAGGCTACGCATGACTGTCATGTGAAAGTTGCATATTTAATAGAGCAACATTTATGCCATTAATGCGTTGTCATTTCATGTTCATTCGCTTTTGCAACTTGTCAAAGGGTTTCTGGCTCCCTGCTGCCATCTGGTGGCATTGCGCTAAACATGCAGGTGCAGTCAAACATCAAAATGATGCCGCCAGGTGACAGCTTGGGGGTAGGTGCACCACTAAATCTAGGTCTGGAGAAACAAGAATTTCCCCCAGGGGACAACTGAGATAAAGCCAGCCAGTGATGGATCTGGGCCTGGGCCTGGAGGGCTGATTTATGGAATTCTGTCAATCTCTAATGCCACAAACTTCCATGAAGCCTCTCATGTGTGGTAAGCTCTGGGTTTAAGGTGAGGTGGATCCTAACGGGAAAGGTGCAGACAGTTGCTACCCAATGGGGGGCAGAGAGCAGACCTGGTGCATCGCTGTATCTCAAAGGTGCTGCGGGAGGTTAAGTCCAGTTGTTACAGGACGCAGAGGCTAGCCGATGCTCAAGGGGCCCTCCAGTCTTGAGGGACAAGTTGGGCTAGGCGGAGGCTGTGGCCAGGGAGTTTACAGAACAAGGCACATATGAGAAATGGCACGTAGCTCAGTTTCTAGCTCTCTGCTAGTTAAAAGCTACTGGTATAAAGTAAAATGATGATTTAATTATCAAGTCACAAACTTACCACCTCTTTATGTGGAAAGTGCTGAGGAACCACAAATAAACTCAATCCCTCAATTGAACCAGATTTTCATTTATGTGGAGGTAAGATAAGAGTAGCAATACAATTAGAGAAATGTCACAAGGCTACGCATGACTGTCATGTGAAAGTTGCATATTCAATAAAGCAACATTTATGCCATTAATGCGTTGTTATTTCATGTTCGTTGGCCGACTGGTGTACAGATTGTGGAGGGGAGCAGTGAGGGGTGGGACTGGAGGGAGAGGCTGAAGCGGTACATTAGAGAATCGGTCCTCAGGAGCCGTGACTCCATTCCTGTGCTGACCCATGGTGTGGTCATGTTTTGCAGACCATTGACAAGTGCTCGGTGATCTGGGTGATCAGTGACGCAGAGCGAGTTTCTGGGGGGCTAGCCCACGAAGACCTTCTGAATGAGAGCATCAAAGCCTGCCAGCGGGGCTTCTGTAGGGACGTGGCCCTGGTGGTCACCAAGACGGACAGACTCCACTTGCCAGAATACCTAAGGTATTGTGCTGGGCTTGCGGTGATGGGGGCTGCAGCCAGGGGCTTGCCTCTGGGTCCTGATTACAGTAGCATGGAGCTTCACTTGTAACGTGGTGAGCATCTTGGGCTTCACAAAGTGACTGTTGGGGATGAAAGAAAAGGCTGATGACTTCCTGGGACATCAGGACCCTTGGTTGGGTTGTCTCGGGAATCTGAACCTCCCAGGGTAACTGCTTAGTGCCAAGCTGGTGTCCTCTACATAGCTCCGGGGGTGCCACTCACACGTACCAGATGCAGGTGGTACCTCCTGCACTGTGGGATGTGATGGTCCCACCTGCCCCACAAATGTAGAAAGTGTAGATGCCCTTGTAACTAGGAGGTACAGCCCATAATTCTATCTGGCAGAGTACAGCTTTTTTCTTTTGAGACAGAGTCTTGCTCTGTTGCCCAGGCTGGAGTGCAGTGGTATGATCTTGGCTCACTGCAACCTCCACCTTCTGGGTTCAAGCAGTTCTCCTGCCTCAGCCTCCTGAGTAGCTGAGATTACAGGTGCCAGCCAGTATGCCTCACTAATTTTTGTATTTTGAGTAGAGACAGGGTTTCGCCATGTTGGCCAGGGTGGTCTTGAACCCAGGACCTCAGGTGTTCTGCCTGCCCCAGCCTCCCAAAGTGCTGGGATTATAGGCATGAGCCATCGTGCGTGGCCCAGGGTACAGCTTTGGTGTTTCAGGTTTTTGTACTCCTGAGCGCTTTCTAAAAATCATTAAAAACATTTATTTTTGTTTTTATTTTAAGTTCCAGGGTCCATGTGCAGAATGTGCAGGTTTGTTACATGGTAAACATGTGCCATGGTGGTTCGCTGCACAGATCAACTTATCACCTAGGTATTAAGCCCAGCATTCCCAGCTAGAGACTCGTGAGCTTTTTAACTCACTTGCAACAGGTCCTTAAGGTTTTAGAACTTCAGGCGAAGGTAGATGCATACTCTAAGAGTCGTATTCTAACAAATAACAGTGAAAAGGGTAAGCATTTTAGGGCTTAATAGATGTGGATTTCCATAGAGAGCTCTATTGTCCTGTAGCTAGGAAGACTATAACTTATCTTCCATATTGGGACATTTTTGAGAGTGAGAGGGGGAGTGATTAGTCCTTAGAGGGGATCAGCGGGTATAAACTGGGCTTTCCTGGATCCATGGGTTGTATGCTCACAGGATGTGATGTCACGGATGCTTCTCACCTCAAAGAGCTTCTTTACTCCCCCTCCACCCTTTCCTCTATGCCCACTGAAGCTTAGGTCTGACTGCTGTCTCCAGGAATTCACTTAGTCTCATGGGTTGGAATTGCAGCTTCATTTTTTCCCTCCAGCATTTTTCCCTGTCTCACCCCAGCACGGAATAATATCTCTGGCCCTCCCTTTCCAATGCTAACGCGGACATTCACATAATTAATTATGATTTATTAATAATAAGCATTTATTGAACACGGGAAGGGCTGTAGATTCAGAGGCACATTGCCCAGTCTCTGAGCTCATTGTCTGTAAGAGGGTTAAAGGTTATACGTGAAAGGATGAGCCAGGTGCTATCGGAACTGAGGGTGAGAGGGCTGCATTTTTGACTGGGACGGGGAGTGAGTTCACAGAAAATGTTCACGATTGACAAAACGCTGACTGGCCGTTGAGAAATGAAGGCACTTTTTTCAAGTGGATGCCGGAGGTGGGTCAGAAGAGAGCATCGGGGCAAAGAAAAGAGCTTATGAAAAGGCACAGACACAGGGCAGTATGTGTTACTTTTGGGGAAAGTCGAAGGACTGCCGTGACATGTCGTAAAAGTTAAGTAATCTTTACATTTTTCTAATTATGTTTCAGGGAAAGAAAGGCGGGAAATGTAAGTATGAACTAGTTCTTTTTCTTTTTTAATTATTATTATTATTATTTGAGACAGAGTCTTGCTCTGTCACCCAGGCTGGAGTGTGGTGGTATGATCTCGGCTTACTGCAACCTCTGCCTCCCAGGTTCAAGTGATTCTCCTATCTAAGCCTCTGGAGTAGCTGGGATTACTGGCACATACCACCATGCCCAGCTAATTTTTGTATTTTTAGTAGAGATGGGGTTTCACCATGTTGACCAGGCTGGTCTTGAACTCCTGACCTCAGATGATCCGTGTATCTCTACCTCCCATATTGCTGGGATTACAGGCCTGAACCACCATGCCTAGCCTAAACTAGTTCTTTTTAAAATAATACTTTTTATGACTGATATTATAGTTGACTGTTGAACAACTTAGAGGTTAAGGTGCCAACCCCCTGCTCAGTCAAAAATCCACACATAATTTTTGATTCCCCAAAAACTTAACTACTAATAGCCCACCCTTGACTGGAAGTCTTACCGGTAGCATAAACAGTCGATTAATACACATTTTGTATGTTGTGTATATTATGTTCTGTATTCTTACAATTAAATAAGCTAGAGAAAAGAAAATGTTACTAAGAAAATCATAAGGAAGGCCAGGCGTGGTATCTCACACCTGTAATCCCAGCACTTTGGGAGGCCAAGGCAGACAGATCACATGAGGTCGGGAGTTCAAGACCAGCCTGACCAACATGGAGAAACCCTGACTCTACCAAAAATACAAAATTAGCCGGCCGTGGTGGCTACTTGGGAGGCTGAAGCAGGAGAACCACTTGAACCCAGGAGGCAGAGTTTGCAGTGAGCCGGGATCGCACCACTGCACTCCAGCCTGGGCAACAACAGTGAAACTCCCTCTTAAAAGAAAAAAAAAAAAATTATAAGGAAGAGAAAATATATTTACAATATGGTACTGTATTTATCAATACTATAAGTTTACTTCATCTGTTTACAAGATGAATCGTACATCTGAAATGACAGACAAACACAGCTGCAGACCTCAATCTACAGTTCATATGAAGCAATTCAACTTTTTCTTATAATGTCATGGCTTTTCTCTGCTACTTGGGAGACCCTCTAGGATCACTGGACTTCACGTGGGTCCCATGGTATTATTCATGATTTAGGGTATTGCACTAGGCAGGTTGAAAAATACATGAGAACTGCAAGAGATCACTTTTTATATGCAATTCAGCGGAGCAGTGAACTGCTCACGTGGAGATGATTAGCATCACATGGTGTTTGGCGTTTTAAGTGGATATTGGCAACACTTGAGCCTACCACAACTTCAGAAGGGATGGCTCTGAAGTGATTGCAGTAGTATAGTGTGTTCCACAGTTAATTTTATGCAGTTATAATTTAATGCTGCATCTTAATGTTTGTTTACATTTCTCATGACTGCAAATGGTGCCGTGTACCGTCTGTAGGAATTCACAGAAGTTCTGATAAATTTTAACTTTTTATAATAGAATCGTGTGCATTTCATGGTAGTACATGATCAAATCTAAACTGGGATCTACATCTATTTTTTTTGCATTCATGACATGCCTTTTTCTTAATCTTTTGGATATTTCTAGGCTATATGGTTTGTCTGTGAGTTTTTTCAAATTGTTGCAAATCTTCAAAGTCTTTTTCAGTATGTTTATTGAAAAAGAATGCATGTATAACTGGACCCATGCAGTTCAAACCCATGTTGTCCAAGGGTCAACTACATATAATTCTAATACAGTACCTGCATATTTGACTGTCTGGACCAAATGAAGATCTGCCAAAACAATGTGCATCTTACCATCTCATCAGTGCTGATAACGCGGCTCTCTGCATTCTTCTATCTCCTTTCACAATGTAGCAAGCCATTCAGAGTCAGCGAGAGGCTGTTTTAGAAAGAAATGAAACGATAAAACTGCAGAGGACTAGAATTCTCAAGGAAAAACTGGAGGTGAGTTAACAGGTTTCCCTATGTGTTTTTCTGTATCCTGGCCATCAGATTTTGGGAAACAAACATATACCTGGTATTGCGTAGTTGGAAGGGCAAAAGCTTTGGAATAGACTGTTTGTTTTGTTTGTTTTTTTTTTGGTGGGGGGTCTCACTGTGTTGGCCAGGTTGGAGTGCAGTGATGTGATCTCGGCTCACTATAACCTCTGCCTCTCAGGCTCAAGAGATCCTCCCACCTCAGCCTCTCAAGTAGCTGGGACTTTAGGCATGCACCACCATGTCTGGCTAATTTTTATAGTTTTTGTAGAGATCGGGTTACGCCATGTTGTCCAGGCCAGTCTCAAACTCCTGGGCTCAAGTGACCCATCTGCCTTGACCTCCCAAAGTGCTGGGATTACTGACCCAGAGTAGACAGTTTGGGTTTGACTCAGTCCCACTGCTTCAGTTACCTCTCTAAGGCTCCATTTTCTCATCCTTAAAGTGGGGAGATGATAATACCTATCTCCTGTGCTTGTCGGAAGGGTGGAATGAGCATGTGGGCCACTGAGGCATAGGCCCAGGAAAGTCTGGGGTCTCCATACAGTGAGGAATTCTGGAGTGCTGTGGGACATGGAGGAAAGATGCCAGATCACACTGGTGGCAGGGGAGATGGGACTGGGGAGGTGTTCAAGGGAAACTCAGTATCTGAGCAGAATTTTATTTTATTATTGTTACTTTTTAAGACTGAATCTCACTCCGTCACCCAGGCTGGAGTGCAGTGGCACAATCTTGGCTCATTGTAGCCTCCGTCTTCTGGGTTCAATCAGTTTTCCTGCCTCAGCCTCCTGAGTAGCTGGGATTACAGGCACATGCTACCACGCCCAGCTAATTTTTGTATTTTTGGTAGAGATGGGGTTTTACCATGTTTACCAGGCTGGTCTCAAACTCCTGACCTCAGGTGATTGGCCTGCATCAGCCTCCCAAAGTGCTGAGATTACAGATGTGAGCCACCACGCCTGGTCAATTTTATTATTATTTTTAAAGACAGGGATTTTACTATGTTGCCCAGGCTGGTCTCGAACTCCTGGGCTGACCAACATGGTGAAACCCCATATCCACTAAAAATACAAAAATTAGCTGGGCTTGGTGGCAGACATCTGTAATCCCGGCTACTTGGGAGGTTGAGGCACGAGAATGGGCTGAAGTGATCCTTTTGCCTCAGCCTCCCATGTAGCTGGGACTACAGGTCGGCAGGGACCACAGCGCTCTGCTGATCAGAATTTTAAAGAAACTGTAGTCTTTAGTAAGGTGAAAAAGTCGAGAAGGCGCTTTTGAGGCAGAAGCAAGAACACCACTGACATAGGCTGCTGTGCTTGGTGAATGACAGACGAGTTGCTTGGAAAGACTCAGAGAGGGAGAGTGAGAGGGAGAGTGAGAAGGAGAGTGAGAGGGAGAGTGAGAGGGAGAGTGAGAAGGAGAGTGAGAGGGAGAGTGAGAGGGAGAGTGAGAGGGAGAGTGAGAGGGAGAGTGAGAGGGAGAGTGAGAGGGCACGGAGAGGGGTGAGGCCCAAGCTGCGCTTAGTGTTTTCTTATTTTTACTATTTTGTCACTAAAATAGGTACAAATATGCAACTCTTTACCATAATAGTCTGTTTTTCCCCCCTTCTGTTTTGAGATGGAGTCTCGTACCGTTGCTCAGGCTGGAGTGCAGTGGTATGATCTCGGCTCACTGCAACCTCCACCTCCTGGGTTCAAGCGATTCTCCTGCCTCAGCCTCCTGAGTAGCCACAACCAGCCAATTTTTATATTTTTAATAAAGATGGGGTTTCACCATGTTGGTCAGGCTGGCCTCGAACCCCTGACCTCGTGAACGTCCCACCTCAGCCTCCCAAAGTACTGGGATTAAAGGTGTGAGCCAACATGCCTGGCCTTTTTTTTCCTCTTTTTTTTTGAGACAGAATCTTGCTCTGTCACTCAGGCTGGAGTTCAGTGGTGCAATCTCAGCTCACTGCAACCTCTGCCCACCTGGTTCAAGCTATTCTCCTGTCTCAGCCTCCCAAGTAGCTGGGATTACAGGTGCCTGCCACTATGCCCAGCTAATTTTTGTGTTTTTAGTGGAGACAGGGTTTCACCATGTTGACCAGGCTGGTCTCGAAATCCTGACCTCAGGTGATCCACCTGCCTTGGCCTCCCAAAGTATTGGGATTATAGGCATGAGCCACCGTGCCCGGCCTATAATAGTCTTACAGATCTATAAAACTAAAACCAAGTTTAAGGTACAATATAAACAAAACAACATAAGGGATATATCAGAGTAACACGATGATATGGTTGGCTGAAATGAAATCTTTGGTATTGTATTCAATAGTGAAAACATTTGGCTGATGTCCAGCTCTATATTCAATTTCTGTATTTTGCCTTCATTAATATTGATACAGAAAACATCTGTTGTACAGTGTGGAATTGAAAATTTCAAAGCTTTTGTTTCTAGTGCCGTGACGCTAGGCCTCATACTTAAGCCAAATTTTCTACCAGGCAATTCCTGAATGCCAGTTTTAATGAAGCAAAACTTAGTCAAGCTGGTCTTAGTCTCCTGAATTGTTCTTGTTGGCATTAAAGAAATATGCATTGTATGGGTTCCTAATCATATTATCACTGGAAATGGAAACATAGAATACTTCAATACACAATTCACAACTGCGTTGACTGCCAATAAGTGTGCCGACTTGGTTTGTATAAGTTAGGGCCTGGGCAGCGATGCATCAGCTTGCAGGGTTGCTACAGCTGTCACTGCGTAGTGCAAGTTCTTCTGAGGCCTCCAACCCATACCTCCTACAGCAATGTGATGCCTTCATTCTTCAACCACTTTATTTCAGTTTGAATTATTGTGAAACCTTTATTTGTGCTACATGTCGTCATTTGGAGCATTTTTTTTTTTTTTTGAGACGGGTCTCTCTCTGTCACCCAGGCTGGAGTGCAGTGGTGCAATTATAGCTCTCTGCAAACTTGAATTCCTAGGCTAAAGTGATCCTTCTGCCCCCTCCTAGCCTCCCAAGTAGCTAAAACTACTGGCATGCACCACTGCATCCAGCTAATGTTTTAATTTTTTTGGAGAGACAGATTATGTTGCCCAGGCTGGTCTCTGATTCCTGGGCTAAAGCAATTCTCCTGCTTGGGTCTCTTAAAGCACTGAGCTCTGAGATTACAGGTGTGAGCCACAGTGCCTGGCCTTGGAGCAAATTTAGTTGTAATGACAGAAAACATGAAACTCAAGTTCCTTACAAGGCATTCTTTGAGTTTCCGTCTTGGTACTTTTTTTTTTTTGTGGGGCATGTGATAGGCAGTCAGTCTGCACATGCTTCAGTATCGAAACACAACCCAGCTTCATCTCCACGTGGACGTCTCCCTTTCCCAGGTCCCATGAAGCGCTTGGGTGTTGCTTTGCAAGAAAATCTGGAACTACTGTCTAATCCACCAACCATGAGCATTTTTTTCACTATTATCAAATATATGCCCCACGTTTCCATTTCCAGGCCTTTCAATGTAAAGGCCTGGAAAACGCTAAATTTTCAGTGCTGAATCATAACATAATCATTTAAAAGACATATTAAATGGCAATTAAGCAATGCATGCTGTTAGTTAGAAGGAAGGGTAACATGAACAGCTGTGACCAAGTTCGTCCATGTGCAGTGTGTGAACCTCCCAAGCACCACAGCTCGGTAGCCTGGAACAACAGAAAATGATTCTTTCCCAGTTCTGGAGGCTGGAAGTCCAAAGTCCAGGTGTTAGCAGAGCCATGCTCCCTCCAAAGCTGCAGGAAAGATCTGTTCCAGATCTCTCTCCTTGCTTCTGAGAATTCCTGGCTTGTGGCGGCACACTCCAGTCTTTATGCGGCATTCTCCTCATGTTTGTGTCTCTGCATCCAAATTTCCTGTTTTAAAAGACACCAGTCATATCGGATTGGGGCCCACCCTCCTCCAATGTGACTTCAGCTTAATACATGCCATCCTCAGTGACCCAGTTGCCATGTAAGAACACATTTTGAGGTAGTGGAGATTAGGACCTCAACACGTGAATTTTGGAGGGGATACATTTCAGCCCATAACACGCAGGCCGTGACACCCGCTTCGTGACTGCCACCTGGCCTACAGCAGTTGCAAGATGCATCTCCATTTCAGAAACAGGAAACAGGGAAACAGTGCGCCTCTTAGTATTGATAAGCTGTGGTCACACGTCAGCTGAAATTCTTTGGTTGAAGATTGGGCATCCCAATGTAGTTATGGATTTGGGTTATCAGTTTGAGATTCAGAGCTGAGACACAGGCACTTTGATCCTTCCAAGATGCGTGATTCGGGCCCCATCCCATAGTAACGCGGCATTCCAGCTCCACACCTTTTCTTATTACCTGGTATGTTATGGTTCTCTTGACCTTCCCTTAAATTTGCCTTGACCCAGTTTTTACTATAAACTCTCACACAGCAAACTCTCACACAACTTTTTATTCTAACCTAATTCACAAGGTTTTACTTCCTGATTTGACCTGATGGGATTTTTATGCCCCTACAAAGACTGTTAACATCCTTTTCAATAAGTTAGGTAACCTTTCAGGACATGCACAAGTGGAATTTATAGACTGAATGTTTTTTTTTTTTCTAATTTTTTTAATGGTATCTTGCTCTGTAGCCCAGGCTGGAGTGCAATGGCGCATTCTCGGCTCACTGCAACCTCTGCCTTCTGGGTTCAAGTGATTCTCTTGCCTCAGCCTCCCGAGTAGCTGGGACTACAGGCGTGCACCACCATGCCTGGCTAATTTTTCTATTTTTAGTAGAGACGGGGTTTCGCTATATTGGCCAGACTGGTCTTGAACTCCCACACTCATGATCCGCCCTCCTCAGCGTCCCAAAGTGCTGGGATATCAGGCATGAGCCACCGCACCCGGCTATAGACGGAAATTTGACAGTCTCAGGCGTATTGTTTGAGCTGGTGAAAGCCTTTACTTTAGCATACCTTACTTTATGTACTCAGTTTTAGGATCATAATGAGCTCATAGCTTTTCACAGAACTATTGTGTTCTTTCTGATGCTCAGTGTGTCACTTTTTGGCCAGTGGGAGCCCTTTAAGCTGGCTCCATTTAGCATTATTTCCGTCAGCACTTAAAAAGCATTCTTGCTGTCTAGCCACAACAAGATATTCAGGTCCACTTTATTTTTCCCTGCCCCAAGACGTGGACCAACTACCGTCCAGGAATCTGGGATTTCTTTTTTTTTTTTTTTTTTAATTTTTATTTTTTTAGAAAGAAAGAATAAGAGAGAAAAGAAAGAAAGAGTGAAAGAAAGAAAGAAAAAAAGGATGTAAGAGAGAAACAAAGAAGAGGAGAAAGAGAGAGGGAGAACGGGATTCTTGTTCTATTGCCCAGGCTAGAATAAAAGTAGAGTGGTTGTCAAA